>OY747720.1:191630-264130 GCA_963556495.2 Valencia hispanica | reverse complement strand
GGTCCGGTCCTGCTTACTAGTCCTCTGGTTTGGCTCAGACGTCCAGAAATCTGCAGCACAAGCATTCGGTAAAGGTTTAACGTCTCACAGACAACGTAACCAAAACAAGTGGGCTTATTTACCTGCACCCATAGCAGAAAGGACTTCCAGTTCCTCTTCTCTGGTTGTCATAGCAATGGACAGGGGTAACTTCAAAGGCATCGGGAGAATGTCTCTGATTGGAGGATAAAGATGATGTTAAAAATAGTTGGAGACAGAATGTATAAAACCTCTAACAGAGAATCAGATTTAAACGTAATCAGCAGCTGAGCTGAAGGAAATGACTGCTGTCAGCTGAATAACCAGCTCAGATGCTACATCACTCCATTTCAGTTTAAGTCATTTTGTTTTAAAAAGCTGCAGTTTTAACGCATGTTAAATATTAATTTATATCGAGCAAAATGGGAAATATCTGTAAGATGAACCAACAGTTATTAGGTTGTTTAAGAGGCAGGGAAAATATACTGATAAGAACAAAAACTCTCCACTTTCGGTTCGCCGAGTTTCCCTTCAGTCTGGTGTGAGAAGTTTACCTGCTAGTGCAGTAGAAGGCAATCAGCTTGAAGATGTCGTCAAAGAGCAGCGAGGATCCCTCCAGATGAACAACTGAGAACAGGTTCATGCAGAAGTTACATCAGCATGGTTATCACTCTACATGATGAAGATCTAGGTCCATTCTGAGCTGCTGTAATGTGACACGTACAGGTCTGGTGCCGTTGGACCGCCACGCTGCGTACGACCGGCGCTCCGAGCTCATCCGGCAGCCGGACCGAAATCAAGGTGACCTTGTCTTCTGCAGTGTGAACCAGGAATGTCTGCAGAACATCAACAGATGTTAAATATCAAAGCAAAGTGTAGAGAAAGAGTAAATAAGTTCAACTCTCACTCCTGCAGGCTGATTCTCCAGTAAACATGACATCCTGTCCTGGGTCAGTCCTCTGGGCCGCCACACCGAGACGCTCCCCACCAGCTGATCTATGGAGCTGAGCAGCCCAGGAGCTGGAGAGGACGGTGGGAGGAGAGGTGGAGGTGCCAGAGGGGGAGGAAGAGGAGGAGACGGAGCAGACTGGCAGACGACAATGGGAGAAAGAGGAGGTGGAAGAGATGGTGGAGGAGCAGGAAGGAGGGATGCAGGAGATGTTGGGGGCAGAGGAGGTCGGGAGGGGAGCTGGGAGGACTTCAGCATCGGAGGTGGCGGTCTGGGCCGACTTGGCCTGGCTGGAGGTTGGGAGGAAGAGGAGGATGAAGAGCTGATGGCTGTGTGGCTGTGGAGAAGAAGACAGACACCATGACATGAGGACCTTCACCCAGGCAGGTGTGTAGCACCTGGTGACCTCCACCAGCTTCACTTCTGCTCTTAATCACACAGAAAGCTGCTCAGAGTCCAGCTGAGGTCTCTCTATCGCTCTGATGAGCAGGACGCCACGAGGAGCACATGTTCTGGTTCCCCACAAGAAAACCTTCAGCATCATCACCTCACGTCCAGGAAACGGCGCTGAGAATAATCACGAACCTCACAATGAAGTTCTGCTGCAGAGAAGAAGCTCCAGGGACCCCAAGAGGGTCTCCAAGAGGGTCTCCTGAGGACGACCGTGCTGCCACCAGTGCAGAGCTTGTTCCAGGAATTGCAGCAGGTGTGTGTCCGTCTTCGGAGGTCTAAACGTCCATTTCAGAAGAACCTTGTGTCTCTGAGCTGCTCTGCAGAATCTCTCCTGGTGCTTCAGTAACAGGGCTGGCTGCCGCCTTCAGTGGCTTTAACACCAGAACCCAACAGGAAGCAACCCTCACTGTAAGTAGGCGGCAGGTAACTTCACAAACATCCGTCCTCCAGCTAACCTGAAGAGGAACCGTTCTGTCTGCACCATGTGCCGAGGTTCTAGGTGAATCTCCAACACAGACTCCTGTTTCTCCCCTCCCAGCTCCGGCTGGGGCTTCTGCTTCTTGTGGGATGATAGGGATGTGAGAAAATAGCGATACACAATGTATTGCCATATTTTATTTCCCGATATTGTATCCATATTCGAATGCAAAGTATCAAGTTTTATTATTGATGACAGTAATTTTTGTAGTAAAATAAAAACTATAACTGGTAGTTTTGTGGCTGTTTTCACCTTCTTGGTTCCAGTGGATCAACCAGATCTAGTGATAAAACTGGATGTTAAAGTATGAAACAGGTTGGAGTGTTTAGAATAATGGGACAGTTTTTATACAATTAAATTCAGTTTTAAAAATCACAATATATAATCTTACTCATTGTATCGTGATGCATATCGTATCGCCAGATTTTTACCAATACACATCCCTACTACTTTGATAGTAGAAAGC
This sequence comes from Valencia hispanica, assembly GCA_963556495.2. Classification (NCBI taxonomy): domain Eukaryota; kingdom Metazoa; phylum Chordata; class Actinopteri; order Cyprinodontiformes; family Valenciidae; genus Valencia; species Valencia hispanica. The sequence continues at coordinate 261,766 of OY747720.1, read as the reverse complement.
ATCCCGATCAGATTAACACCTGAGCCGACTCTTTTAGAAGAAGAACAGCAGCTCTACTCCAACCTCCTCTCCGTATCGCTGAGAACGAGTCCAGCCGCCCTACACAGGGTTCCAGCTGCTTCTACCCAGGTTCTGGTTCTGTCATTCATGTTCCATCTCTCTGGACCGTAGGTGAGGGTTAGATCAACCAGTACATCTAGCCATAACAGACTGGATCCAACTCTGATCCGTCTGTCCTCCTCCTGCTCCAGCGTATCTTCATTAAGGAGCACTGAGGGACTAGTGATGGAGACTATCCCCCCCTGAGGTTCTCCAGTTCTCCCTGAAGGTCAGAGCTCCAGGAAACCAACAGAACCTCATCATCTGCAGAGAGGGAAACTGAGACCTAAACCGTGAGTCCACCGGGAGGTCCCGTCCATGAAGTCTACTGTCCGGATCGGAGAAAAACAGCACCAGACTTCCAGATGGTGGTGATGTTTTATGGGCACCTCCATGTTCCTGCAGCACTTCCAACAAAATGTCTCAGACAGGAACTCCCCAGATCCACATACTGGACTGGACAACCTCAGTGAAACCCTCTGGAAAAGGAAGATCCGGTCCACTGCTCCAAGATTTGGTTCTGACCTTAAAACGGTAATTATGGGCTTTTTTGGCAGGAATAATGGTCATTATGGACCCGTTAGTGATTCTACAGCCTCATATTCACCTCAGTTCATTTAAGCCTGAAGCTAGTCCAGTTTCCATAGAGAAATATCGAATTGGATCAAAGTAAGTGATCCCAGAACCAGACCTTTGACTCTAACCCAAAACTGAGATCCTGCAGAACATCACAACAAAACCAGCCAATCATCAGTCACTGACTTTACAGCAGAACCTCCAACTAAACGGACCTTTACGCGTTATTCTGCAGCTGTTTGAGCTTATGTTTGTTCTGAGAAGGAAACAACTGAAGTCAAACTAAAGACCAATCAGATCAGACAGACAGACATTGAAAGTAAAGTCCAGCCCAGAATCTGTAGAACTGCATGTCCTGAAGAGAAAAGAGACGGATGTTTAGTTTATTGTTGTAGGAATATTGTGTCACCAGGATGGGCTAATATTCTGTTCCTGCTCTTCAAGCTTCTGCTTCTTGTTCTTAAGAGGACAAATATTCATTATCATGGAGACCATGTGACCCACTGTAGGCAGCAGCTGATCATGAGAATATACAGCCCCATGAAATCACTTTCATTATTTTACAAATTCTACTTTTTTTTAATCAAAATCAAAATTTCATTTGTATCTTTCTGAATTCCTCTTTTTCCATTCTGTCCATATTCCCTAACCCAAAAAGTGTGAAGTTACAGAATAACTGAAAACAATTTACCAAATCGATAACCAAGCAGATCTACATTTACTGTTATTCACAACTATTTTCATAAATCTAACATTTCCCTGTCATTTCTAAAGAACTAAAACATTGTGTGCAAAACGAAGAATCTCATATTTTTCACATTTTATTAAAGATAATCTCTCACCACCAAACCATGTCTCATAAAGAGACCTGGAAACAATAAATCCTGGTGCTCACTTCCACAATGATCCGGACCTTTGTTCATTTTTATTTCCTAACTCTTCTCCTTGTTTCTAATGTGACTCTTCACGATCAGCGGTCGTCACCATGAGCTGACAGAACCTACAGAACGTTGTTCTCCCATTCATTAACATCCAGCCCCGACCCGTGTGCTAAGATTAGAGTTATTGTCTTTTTCATTCTTTGGAAGATGTCTGTGTTTCAGTTAGGTTAGTTTGGCATGTCTGACGGGTTTATTCTGTCTGTGTGGAGAGGAGATCCAACCCAACCAGGTAACAACAGCGACAGGAGCTGCAGCCGCCAAAACATGACAGAAGCAGCATTTTATTCAGTATTCCATTTTGTTTATTAAATTCTGTGATTCCATCCACCTTTCCCACACCGTGGACTTCAGAGAGCCCAACTTTGGTGTAGCTACCAGATCTGCTCTTGCCGATATCGTCACACTACGGCAACACCACTCGGACAAACTACATTGCACCCCATTTTGAACCCAGCCAAGCACTTTATGGTGAAATTAAAAAGAGACATAAATGTTAATAACAGTTCCAGTGGGGATCAACAAGACTAGTGACGCATCTTTTCTGGTACTGCACTTTCACACATTGGATTTGGAAAGAGTTTAGCAGGTTGTTATTAACCGTATTTTGACAGATTTTCTCTTACGATGGAAAAATGTTTTGTTCTATTTTTTTAGAATGCCCAACAAAGAAGATAAATATTTAACTATACATAAAATCAATATCAGACTATCAAGAAAAAGGCTCTCAAAACAATTCATATACGTAAATGTAATATATGTCTATAGCACCTAGTCTGTCAGCTCTGTCTGTGTAAACTGCTTCTTCTGCTGGATTAACAGGCAGCCCGTTGATAAGTTTGAGCACTGCTGCCATCTAGTGACTGGAGGGTTGATCATCGTTCAAGCATTAATAAAGACAAAAATGTTCTCCGGTCACCTCACCAGGGTGCGCCCCACTCTTTAAGAGGCACTGGTCTGAGCCAACAAACCCAGACACCAGAATCCTCTGTTGATATTATTGAAACTGAAGCGATCATGGGGGAAAGGGGAGCACCGCCTTATGGTTTCTGAAGGATTTATTAATCAACGCAGCGGACAGGAGCTGCTAATCAGAAGCGCTGAAGAACGGAACATGATTAGGATGAGAACCTCTAGGAGTTAGGTGTTAGCACAACGCCAGGAGGGACGAGATCAGCAATGACATCAGAGCAGCAACTGTTGCTGCCCATCTACCTGGGAAGGGTCAAAGGTCATCTCCAAACCATCTAGAGTCCATCATCCTCCAGAGAGTAGAACATCTCAGATCAGATAACATCTCAGACATCTAAGTGGACGTCCCAGCAAATGCAGTTCAAGGTCTGAGAAATAACCAGAAACCCAAGAGATCCATCTCAGACTATACAGGCCTCAGTTAAAGGTTAAAGGTCATGGCCCTGTAAAGGTTGAAGAAGAACTGAGGATAGAAATAATATCAACTCATAAACCACCAACACAGCAGGACGTGAAGCTGAAATACTGAAGGTGAATAAGAGATCATCCAAGAGGAGCTCAGAGTAGAATAGCTGCTCCTCCAAATCAAAAAGAGTCAAGGTGGTTCCTCTGATCTGGATGCAACCTTTTGATTTCTACCGGCCAAGTGTCACTGGGAGGAGATGCCGGTACAGACCAAGAACTCATTGGAGGGACTTTGTATTGATTCTGGCCTGGGAATGCCTTTGGATCTCTTAGACTAAGCTTGAGAATGTCACTGGGGGAAGAGAGACTTCTAGACCATTTGTCCCTGGTTACCATTCCACTGGTTTTGTTCCAGTTGTCCATGTGACATTAAAGAAGCATCTCAATAAAAAGCTCCAGAGCGTTCAGCATCTCAAGGCTGTATGACGGCCTCAGCAATGCTACTGGACTTGTCTCTCCTTGGGTCTCCAGAGTCTGCCATGGTGACTGGATTGACGAGATCCTCATCTTGTTGCTTTCACCCCCTTAATTAGACTAACATATCAGGAGTTACTTTCAGTAACTCATCTGCTGCTGAATCTGGTATCTGGTCCTCCGTGGATAACACACTAAGAAATGTCGCACTAGGCTTGTATTCCTGTTTACAGAGCAGCTCAGAGCTGTGAGGCCTTACCGGCGGTCTATCTCTCACACCGGCGGTCTCTCTCTCTCACACCGGAGGTCTCTCTCTCTCTCACCGGCGGTCTCTCTCTCTCTCACCGGCGGTCTCTCTCTCTCTCACCGGCGGTCTCTCTCTCTCTCACCGGCGGTCTCTCTCTCTCTCACCGGCGGTCTCTCTCTCTCACCGGCGGTCTCTCTCTCTCAACGGCGGTCTATCTCTCTCTCACCGGCGGTCTATCTCTCTCTCACCGGCGGTCTATCTCTCTCTCACCGGCGGTCTATCTCTCTCTCACCGGCGGTCTCTCTCTCTCACCGGCGGTCTCTCTCTCTCAACGGCGGTCTATCTCTCTCTCACCGGCGGTCTATCTCTCTCTCACACCGGCGGTCTATCTCTCTCTCACCGGCGGTCTATCTCTCTCTCTCACCGGCGGTCTATCTCTCTCTCACCGGCGGTCTATCTCTCTCTCACCGGCGGTCTATCTCTCTCTCACCGGCGGTCTATCTCTCTCTCACCGGCGGTCTATCTCTCTCTCTCACCGGCGGTCTATCTCTCTCTCTCACCGGCGGTCTCTCTCTCTCTCTCACCGGCGGTCTATCTCTCTCTCTCACCGGCGGTCTATCTCTCTCTCTCACCGGCTGTCTATCTCTCTCACACCGGCGGTCTATCTCTCTCACACCGGCGGTCTATCTCTCTCACACCGGCGGTCTATCTCTCTCACACCGGCGGTCTATCTCTCTCTCACCGGCGGTCTCTCTCTCTCACCGGCGGTCTATCTCTCTCTCACCGGCGGTCTATCTCTCTCTCACCGGCGGTCTCTCTCTCTCACCGGCGGTCTCTCTCTCTCACCGGCGGTCTCTCTCTCTCACCGGCGGTCTATCTCTCTCTCACCGGCGGTCTCTCTCTCTCTCACCGGCGGTCTATCTCTCTCTCACCGGCGGTCTATCTCTCTCTCACCGGCGGTCTATCTCTCTCTCACCGGCGGTCTATCTCTCTCTCACCGGCGGTCTCTCTCTCTCTCACCGGCGGTCTCTCTCTCTCTCACCGGCGGTCTATCTCTCTCTCACCGGCGGTCTATCTCTCTCTCACCGGCGGTCTATCTCTCTCTCACCGGCGGTCTATCTCTCTCTCACCGGCGGTCTCTCTCTCTCTCACCGGCGGTCTCTCTCTCTCTCACCGGCGGTCTATCTCTCTCTCACCGGCGGTCTATCTCTCTCTCACCGGCGGTCTCTCTCTCTCACCGGCGGTCTATCTCTCTCTCACCGGCGGTCTATCTCTCTCTCACCGGCGGTCTATCTCTCTCTCACCGGCGGTCTATCTCTCTCTCACCGGCGGTCTATCTCTCTCTCACCGGCGGTCTATCTCTCTCACACCGGCGGTCTATCTCTCTCACCGGCGGTCTATCTCTCTCTCCGGCGGTCTATCTCTCTCTCCGGCGGTCTATCTCTCTCTCTCACCGGCGGTCTATCTCTCTCTCTCACCGGCGGTCTATCTCTCTCACACCGGCGGTCTATCTCTCTCTCAACGGCGGTCTATCTCTCTCTCACCGGCGGTCTATCTCTCTCTCACCGGCGGTCTATCTCTCTCTCACCGGCGGTCTATCTCTCTCTCACCGGCGGTCTCTCTCTCTCACCGGCGGTCTCTCTCTCTCAACGGCGGTCTATCTCTCTCTCACCGGCGGTCTATCTCTCTCTCACACCGGCGGTCTATCTCTCTCTCACCGGCGGTCTATCTCTCTCTCTCACCGGCGGTCTATCTCTCTCTCACCGGCGGTCTATCTCTCTCTCACCGGCGGTCTATCTCTCTCTCACCGGCGGTCTATCTCTCTCTCTCACCGGCGGTCTATCTCTCTCTCTCACCGGCGGTCTATCTCTCTCTCTCACCGGCGGTCTATCTCTCTCTCTCACCGGCGGTCTATCTCTCTCTCTCACCGGCGGTCTATCTCTCTCACACCGGCGGTCTATCTCTCTCACACCGGCGGTCTATCTCTCTCACACCGGCGGTCTATCTCTCTCACACCGGCGGTCTCTCTCTCTCACCGGCGGTCTCTCTCTCTCACCGGCGGTCTATCTCTCTCTCACCGGCGGTCTATCTCTCTCTCACCGGCGGTCTCTCTCTCTCACCGGCGGTCTCTCTCTCTCACCGGCGGTCTCTCTCTCTCACCGGCGGTCTATCTCTCTCTCACCGGCGGTCTCTCTCTCTCTCACCGGCGGTCTATCTCTCTCTCACCGGCGGTCTATCTCTCTCTCACCGGCGGTCTATCTCTCTCTCACCGGCGGTCTATCTCTCTCTCACCGGCGGTCTCTCTCTCTCTCACCGGCGGTCTCTCTCTCTCTCACCGGCGGTCTATCTCTCTCTCACCGGCGGTCTATCTCTCTCTCACCGGCGGTCTATCTCTCTCTCACCGGCGGTCTCTCTCTCTCTCACCGGCGGTCTCTCTCTCTCTCACCGGCGGTCTCTCTCTCTCTCACCGGCGGTCTCTCTCTCTCACCGGCGGTCTATCTCTCTCTCACCGGCGGTCTATCTCTCTCTCACCGGCGGTCTATCTCTCTCTCACCGGCGGTCTATCTCTCTCTCACCGGCGGTCTATCTCTCTCACACCGGCGGTCTATCTCTCTCACCGGCGGTCTATCTCTCTCTCCGGCGGTCTATCTCTCTCTCCGGCGGTCTATCTCTCTCTCTCACCGGCGGTCTATCTCTCTCTCTCACCGGCGGTCTATCTCTCTCACACCGGCGGTCTATCTCTCTCTCACCGGCGGTCTATCTCTCTCTCACCGGCGGTCTATCTCTCTCTCACCGGCGGTCTATCTCTCTCACACCGGCGGTCTATCTCTCTCTCACCGGCGGTCTATCTCTCTCTCACCGGCGGTCTATCTCTCTCTCACCGGCGGTCTATCTCTCTCTCACCGGCGGTCTATCTCTCTCTCACCGGCGGTCTCTCTCTCTCTCACCGGCGGTCTATCTCTCTCTCACCGGCGGTCTATCTCTCTTACCATGGGCTGCTATGGAAAGAGCTGTGAAGACAGGATGGACCTCATTGACCAAAGCTTGTTTCAGGGCCACAGACTATCACAGTACAACTTCAACATATTTTAAGTTCCAGAAAACTCAGTTCCTCAGAAGAAAATCAAAGCTTATTAGCCTCCAAAAAGCAGAAGAAGAACCAGAGTATGATCTGGTCTAGATAAATGTCTAAATCTTTTCCACATGTTTCCTGCACACCTCTAGATGTCTGACGGAAAACATTAACATGTTGTATTCTTTCATGGAAACAAGATCTGTGGATGGATGGAGGTGTTTTAGATCCTGCAGTTCATGTTTGAACAAACTAGGATGTTTTCAGAAGCCAATGACCCATATTTGAGGCACTGAGTCATCACATCTGTTTTCCTGCTCTGTCTGATTCTGGACCCCCACCTCTCTGGTCCCATCCACACCCGTAACATCATTTTGATCCAACAGAACTTTTCCCCTGCGGTTTTCCCACTCACAGTTATCTCCACAGTCTCTCTGGAAAACTCACCCCGAGTCCTGGGAAACAACACTGGCCTCCATCATACTTCCACAGTCCGACGGTTCGACTGCTTCGTCTCTCTCGGCTCCATGGAAAACCCCGCCTCCTTATTTTCCCCCTCCTGTTGATCGGAGCAGGACTGAAAAAGGGAAAAAGTGCAAGGCAGCAGGAAAACGTTAGTCTGTGTGAGCCCTCCCCTTACTTTCTGTCTCAACTTCCTGAGCTCACCGTGAGGAAGGAAGAGGCCGAACACTTTGGTCAGACTTCCTCCAGCTGTCTCCGTCTGTCTTTCTCTCTACTGCATCTCCTTCTCTCTTATTGTTGGGTCCAAAGCTTCAGCCCTGGGCTGTCTTAGAGAATCATCTAAATGAGCTCCCTGCACCTTTAAATCATAACGTCTCTAACAGAAACACAACCCCTGACTTTCTCCCCTCCCCTTGGCTTTTAAAGTTTTCCAGATGCCCCCTTCCAATCCGAGGAATGTGTAACTTTGTGTCTACTGCAGGCCTCACACTCTTTTACTCCCCCTCCTCATAAAGACTCAATGCTCGTGATATTTTTCTTCCTCTTTATCGCTTCCTTTATGTAAGATCACTTCTCACTGGGGAATTCTGATGCCTTTCTACCGGCATTACAACAGACTAAATATTAAAAATGATAAACCTACAGTGTTAGCTCTCTGCAGAGTGGACAGGGTCACGTCCTGCCTGAGGCCGACGGACGTTCCTCTGAGATCAACATTTGCAACCAAAACAAGAAATGCTGCTGTCCTTAGGGGTTTGCATGGTTACCCCCCCCCCCACACACACTGATGCTGTCAAAGAGCAGCCAAGTGTGATGACTGTGCAGCTGCTTCCTGTATGAACATAACTTATTATGCTCTGCATGTTTCGCCTGTGGACTCTCAGCGGTTCTGCTCAACGAAACATGACAACCAGGTGTGAAAGTGAGCTCATCCCAGGTTTCCTTACCGCCCTGTCACCACTAGAGGGAGCCAGGATCCAAAGAAGATCCTGCAGAGACAGAAGGAAGTAGCTCATGTATTCAACCTTTCATTCCAGCCCTCACACCTGCCCACCATCACTACGCTTACTGTCCACTTTATTAGGTACATCCTGCAAATACCAGGTTGGACTCCTTTTTCTTTAGAATTGGCATAATTCTTTGTAGCTCAGATGCAACAAGGTGTCAGAAACTGAGATCTGGTGACTGTGGAGGTCATAACAGGTCGGTGAACTCCCTGTCATGTTCAAGAACCTGAGCTTTGGATTTAGAGCTGGTGTTGTGCATCCTCATCCACACAGCTGCTGCTCTCTGGATAATTTCTCTTCGGACCATTCTCTGTTAGCCTGAGGAATGATTGTGTGAAAATCCCAGCAGATCAGCAGGTTCTGAAAGACTCAGGCCAGCCTGTCTGCTACCAACAGCCATGTTACATTCAAAGTCTCTTTCTTCCCGGTCTGACAATCACTTTGAACTTCAGTAAGGTGCCATCATGTTATAGGATGATTTGCCATTACATTTATCGACCGCTCAAGGTTATTTCAGAGCATGGAGCCAGGATTATGTGGCCTGAAATTTAGCAGCATTCATTTGAGCAGCAGGACATTTCTCCTCAATATGGCTCAAACCTGGTCTCCATACTAATACAAGGTCCAAATGCATTTGTTGTGGATGTTGTTGTGCTTCATCATCAATATGTTAATCTGCATCAGATTCTGATAAACAGCATATTTCTCAGACCAGACAGACTCTGAAGGATCCAGATTCCTGTGAACGGACATTGCTGCAGCTTTGCATCATATCATGACATTACACTCGTTCAACTATTCTGTCTTTACAGTTTGGGGGTCACAGGTTTTGTTTTCCTCTTAAAGCACAACAGAGGATTAAATTGGTGGGTTGACTTTAACCCCCCACATCTCCCCTCCTCAGCACTTTTCAGCTGTTAAGAACGTGTGTAGATCACAGAATGAAAATATAACGATAAAGGGCTAATGTTTGTTTGGTTTACATTAAAGACCAGCTAAGGCAAGCTAAGACTAGGTACATTAAATAATGATAAAACAACAAAAGCTACGCTAGGTTAGGGCTGGTTAAGGCAAGATAATATTATAAATGCTAAGGTAAGGTATGATAAGCCAAACCAAACCAAAGTAGGACAAGCTAAGGTGTGACAAGCTAAGGCTAGCTTAAATAAGATAAAGAAAGCCAAGATACAGTAAGAAAAGACGAGATAAGGTTATTTAGGAAAAGTGCAATTCAAGTTGATCTACACCAAGCAAAGATAAAAAAGCTCAGCTGAGGTTGTCAAAATAAACTAACCTACAGAGATACAAGAAGAAAAGATAGCTTCGCTTCCCTTAGCTTGTCTTGTTAAGCTAGCCTGCTAACAGAAGCTGAACTTAGCCAAGCTGTGATGGAAAGGGAGCAGAAGTCAAGAAAAAATAACCTCGGTAAGAAAATCTAAGATAAGACGAGCTAAAATAAGGCTGGCTAGGTTAAAACAATCTAAGGGAAGCTAAGACAGGAAACGTTAAGGTATGGTAGGGTAAGCTAAATTTAAATAAGCTAAGCAAAGCTAGGCAATGCAATTTTATTTGTAAAGCACACTTTAAACAACAGGCTCATTCAAGGTGCTTCACAGGATTATGGGATAAAAAAAAAAATAGAATATAACATTGCAAATTAAAAGTAGCAATTTAGCATGAAACACACACAACACATGATACAATACAAAGCATGAAAAACAGCAATAAAGTATGAACACATATGACATTAATCATTTACTCAAAGGCAGCTCTAAACAGATGACTTTTTAGTTTTGATTTAAAGCAGCTCAGTGTTTCAGCAGCTTTGCAGTTGTCTGGAAGTTTGTTCCAGATTAGAGGTTGATTTCTAAACTAGTAAAAGTATTTAGAAGTCTATTCTCTGAGCTACAGGGAGCCAGTGTAAGGACTTTAGAACTGGGGTGATGTGCTCTACTTTCCTGGTTCTAGTGAGGAACACGAGCAGCAGCGTTCTGGATCAACTGCAGCTGTATGATTGACTTTTTAGGCAGACCTGTGAAGATGTTGTTGCAGTAATCAATCCGACTAAAGATAAACGCATGGATGAGTTTTTCTAGGTCCTGTTGTGACATCAGTCCTTTAATCCTAGAAATGTTCTTCAGATGATAGAAGGCTGACCTTGTTATTGACCTTTATGTGACCCTGGAGGTTCAGGTCTGAGTCCATTACTACACCTAGATTTCAGGCCTGATCAGTAGTTTCTAGCTGGATTAACTGAAGCTGTGTGCTGACTGTTGATCGTTCCTCTTTAGGTCCAAAAGTTATTACTTCAGTTTTGTTTCTGTTCAGCTGGAGAAAGTTATGGCACATCCATCCATTTATTCGCTCGATGGATTTAGGGTTTGGATGGGTTCAAAGTCACCTGGTGACATTGCAATGTGATATATGATAATATGATAGCTTGAAAGGGAAGGTAAAGCTGGCAAGGTTAGGATAACATAAGAAAAGAAGCATTTAGCTAAGGCTAGTTAGGTTAAGTTAAGGTAAACTAAGCAAAGATATTAAAAGAAAAGCAAAGGTGAGCTAAAACATAGGCTGTGTTAAGAGATGACGAGAAAAGCTAATGTAAGGTAGGAAATGCCAAGACAAGCTAACAATAGCCAAGATCAGGTAAACTAAGATTAAACATCCTAAAATGCAACAAGAAAATCAAAGTTATGACTGGATGAGGGAAGGTAAAACAAACTAAGTTGAGGTATGCTAGGACAGGTAATGATAAGGTAGGATAAGCTGAGCAGAGATAAGCAGAGGTCAGTTAGATTAAGGCAAACTAAAGATATGTAAAGAAAAGTTTATCTCAGACTGAGCAAGTTAGATTTAAGGTAATCCAAAGTAAACTAACCCTAAACTAAAATGAGAAGAGCTAAGATGAGGTAGGCTAAACCAAGTGAGCAAGTTTTTGTCTGGTTTACATAACCATCAATACTTATGATAAATAATTTAATATTAACATAATTATTGATGAGGTTCAAGTTTAAGCAATTAATATTAGGGGCACCTCTTTTGTTTTAGAAGAGCAGACATCCAGTCTCTTTTTGAGGGTGTAAATTCATACACTGTGGACATTAATTATACGCATTACGCCAAGTAATCCCAGACAACTTCTCTTTAAGCTAAGGGGAATTTATTAAGAAAATAGATCTACCTTACAGACAACACATTTTGTCAATAGTTCCCATCTATTCTAAATCATTCAATTCAATTCAGTTGTCTTCTCAAACCCCCAGACGGTCGTGGCAGATGGCCGCTCCTACTGAGCCTGGTTCTGTTGGAGGTTTCTTCCTGTTAAAGGGGAGTTTTTCCTCTCCACCGTCGCTACAGGCTTGCTCAGTATGAGGGATTGCTGAAGGATTGCTGTGGTTGGAAAGTCTGCATCAACGGGGCCCAACCTCACGCCAATGACTGACGCAATCTGCTGGGATTCCTTAAATAGGAAACTTTTTAACTGATTGGAATGTTTGTATAAATGTATTGAAATGACTTCTTGTTAAGAGCCTTGAGATGAAACATCTGTTGTGAATTGGCGCTATATAAATAAACTGAATTGAATTGAATTGGGACAAAGGGCCATAAAACTAGCTTTGGCTAAGATGGAGCACATGTTGTGTACTGTCCATGTGGAAGGCCACAGCTTTAACTAACAGACAAAGGAACAATGAGGTTAACCTTTCAGCTAATAGCAGGTCGGACCGACTCTGCCGACAAGGTGATCAGAGAGCAAGAAAGAGCCAGGAAAAGAGAGAAAGAAAGTGGGATTCGCTCAGGATAAAAACAGTTTCAAACACAGCAATTACAGCTCAAACTTATGCATGCGGCGACACCAAATGAGCAAACAGGTTCAGCGCTTAAAAACACATTAACCAACACTGAACGAGATCTAACTGGTTAAAACCTCTATTTTCCCTATTTATCTGCCCAGACACAAGATTATAACTGAACCGGTTCAGTCCTACTTTGCTTTGAGGGAGGTCCAGTCCACAAACAGGGGAGCAAAATGTGTCCGTAGTTTAGCAAGAAAAGGAAGAAGTTAGAGAACCTGCAGGATTTTAGGACTGTGTCCCAACTGCAGACTGGATGGCCTGCAGGTCGACGTCGTAACAAACTGTCTTGGAACAGTCCTGATATAACCCAGCTGGATACACCAGCAGGATGAGCACGTCGAAGCTTTGAAATGAGAGTTCTTCCTGGAAATTGACACAATAAAGTATTTAAAAAAAAAAGAAAAAACAAATGAGAGTTCTTCCCGGTCCAGCGGGTCAGAACAAAAGAGAATCTTCACTGGTGAGACGTCCTCTGTGTGGCAGGGGTTTAAGCTAAGAAACTTCTGCTGAGAACAATTCAAAATGGCCACCACCACCTTCTTATAGCCCTTTGGCCGTGATGTCATCGTTGATGTCACCATGGGTGGTCACGGACCAATAGGAGTGTGTTGGGGTCACCGCTAGGATTGCTGGGAAATGTGGTCTGCTCAGTCCATGTAGGGAAAATGGCCTCCAGCCGTCCAACAGTCTGTTCAGTTCATTTGGGGAATATGGAATCCCAACACAAGCTAAAGTAGACTAAGCTAGAACACTGGTGGGTGTTTATTATTGCTTTTTGGTTACAATGAACTGTGATGGACTGGCGACCTGTCCAGAGTGTAACCCCGCCTCTCGCCCCGTGACAGCTGGAGATAGGCCCCCCCCCCAACCCTGCATAGGATGGACGGGTACAGATAATGGATGGAAGGATGGTTACAATGGAGTGTTTTAAGATTGATCCAACAGATCATTTCCAGTGATTTTTTAAAAATTTCTCAGAAAACATAAAAAAGAAACAGATTGTGTTTCTGCCACATGTAACAGAGAGCTTCACCATTTAAGTTAAAAGTGAGTTTCTGCTGAATCTTCCCCTAATAGTCAACACAAAACGGGTTTATTGCATCAGTTTGATAACTTTTCTTCTGCCTGATGGAGTCATAGACCAGAACGGATCGGCTTTACAACCATGAAAACTTTTCTCTAGTCAGGTATGAGTACAGAAAATGTTTACCTGGTGGTGAACATGTGAATCGGCTGTTTGCCACCATGTGCTGCTTCAGGAACATTTCTCTGTCTTTTACTCTCTCTGGACTCAGCCTCCCGTCTCTGTTTCAGCAGAATCAGACTTGAACCGTAGATTTAGGTGATTCATTTGTTTACCAGGAGCCATCTGAGGGATCTGACAGTCTTTCAGGGTTCTCTATGGATGATGACGAATGAGGGTTTATGACTGGGTGGAGCAGATGTCTGCTCACAGCTTGAGATGGAAACTATAGGATTAGAGAGAATATAGAACCAATATGACTCATCTGGAGGTTAAAGGACACATTAAAAAAGGAAAAATTCAGTTCACAGTAGACAGTAGACATGTGCATGGAAATAAAGATGCAGTAACCAAGGCTAGATCAAAGAATAACCAGCAGCTTTCATAGTTACAAGTTAGTTATGGCTCTTTTCTCCTGTACAATGATTTGATGAAAATCTGCAAAAAATACATTTTTTGTTTCATTTATCAAACATATTCCACAAGCTTGAAATATGAATGATTCAGACAACCCAGCTGTATGGAAAGCTAAAAAGTGTCACAACTCAGTGCATTAAATAGGCCCCAAAACTATATTTATAAATGTAAAAATTGTAACATACCTGGAGCTGTGCTCGTCAAATACATTTAGCTATATTTCTCTTAGGTGAATAAATGCAGAAATATCTTTTTATACCCACGTATTTCTTCATAAATTACAAATCAAAATCACTTAACATGATACAAACTACAAACTACTAACATTTTTCTTTTCACTGTCAAAAACTTCTCTTGTGCCCTATTAAAGCTGTTTCATTATATTCCTAATTCTGTTTTATTTTTCCAAAACTGCACTTTTTCCATTCTGATCATATTTATTAACCCAAAACTGTGTAACAATGGAGTGAATGAAAACAATTTAACAAATCAATAGCCAAAGAGACCCGCATTTACTGTGATTCACAAATATTTTCATAAATAAAGAAGTAAAACATTTTGTGCAAAACATAGAATCTCATGTTGATAAAAGAAAATCTCCCTTAAAAATGCTTTAGTTGACCTCAGCACCAAACCATGTCTCATAAACAGACCTGGAAACAGTAAATCCTCGCGCTCACTTTCATAATGATCAGGACCTTTGTTCATTTTTATTTCCTAACTCTGTCCCAGACTTCACTGAAATACATGACATGTCAGTGTTTTTGTGTTTAGCACTCATGTTGCTGCAGACCTTGTAGCTGACAGAACTTATAGAAGGATTGATCTACCAGTTCATTAACATTGCTAGCCCTGACCCTGGCGCTTCCGGGTTATTTATTTGAAGACATCAATGTTCAAGTGAGTTGTTTTTTTTTACCATGGCTGGCCGGTTTATTCTATCTTAGTGGAGAGGAGATCCAACCCAACCCCCGTCTAACCAGGTAGCAACAGGTACAGGAGCTGCAGCCACCAAAACACTACAGGAACAGCATTTATTACCTCCGCCAAGCAGGTTATGTTTTCGCCAGAGTTTGTTTGTTTGTTTGCCTCTTAGCAACTTAACTCAAAGGGTTATAGATTGATTTTGATTTACTTTTCAGGAAATGTCCGCAGTGGGACCAGGAACAAGTGATTTGATTTTGGGGGTGATCCAAAACACCGTCTGAGAGGTGTATTTTAGTTGATTATTCCATTTTGTTTGTTAGATTTCATAATTCTGTCCTCCTTTCCCACATTGCGAACTTCATAGAGCTCTGCTACTCTGTCAGTCTGTACACGGTGTGTCTGTGTACAGTCGTGGCCAAAAGTTTTGAGAATTACATAAATATTGGAAATGGGAAAAGTTGCTGCTTAAGTTTTTATAATAGCAATTTGCATATACTCCAGAATGTTATGAACAGTGATCAGATGAATTGCATAGTCCTTAGAATGGCAGACTTGACATGTTAAAAGGAGGGTGCTGCTTGAAATCATTGTTCTTCCATTGTTAACCATGGTGACCTGCAAAGAAACGTGTGCAGCCATCATTGCGTTGCATGAAAATGGCTTCACAGGCAAGAATATTGTGGCGACCAAAATTGCACCTAAATCAACAATTTATAGGATTATCAAGAACTTCAAGGAAAGAGGTTCAATTCTTGTTAAGAAGGCTTCAGGGCTTCCAAGAAACTCCAGCAAGCGCCAGGATCGTCTCCTGAAGAGGATTCAGCTGCGGGATCAGAGTGCCACCAGTGCAGAGCTTGCTCAGGAATGGCAGCAGGCAGGTGTGAGCGCATCTGCACGCACAGTGAGGCGAAGACTTTTGGAAGATGGCCTGGTGTCAAGAAGGGCAGCGAAGAAGCCACTTCTCTCCAAAAAAACATCAGGGACAGATTGATCTTCTGCAGAAAGTCTGGTGAATGGACTGCTGAGGACTGGGGCAAAGTCATATTCTCCCATGAAGCCTCTTTCTGATTGTTTGGGGCATCTGGAAAAAAGCTTGTCCGGAGAAGAAAGGTGAGCGCTACCATCAGTCCTGTGTCCTGCCAACAGTAAAGCATCCTGAGACCATTCATGTGTGGGGTTGATTCTCATCCAAGGGAGTGGGCTCACTTACAATTTTGCCCCAAAACACAACCATGAATAAAGAATGGAACCAAAACACCCTCCAACAGAAACTTCTTCCAACAATCCAACAACAGTTTGGTGAAGAACAATGCATTTTCCAGCACGATGGAGCACCGTGCCATAAGGCAAACGTGATAACTAAGTGGCTCAGGGACCAAAACGTTGACATTTTGGGTCCATGGCCTGGAAACTCCCCAGATCTTAATCCCATTGAGAACTTGTGGTCAATCCTCAAAAGGCTGGTGGACAAACAAAAACCCGCTAATTCTGACAAACTCCGAGAAGTGATTATGAAAGAATGGGTTGCTATCAGTCAGGATTTGGCCCAGAAGTTGATTGAGAGCATGCCCAGTCGAATTACAGAGGTCCTGAAAAAGAAGGGCCAACACTGCAAATACTGACTCTTTGCATAAATGTCGTAATTGTCAATAAAAGCCTTTAAAACGTATAAAGTGCTTGTAATTATATTTCAGTAAATCACAGAAACAACTGAAACAAAGATCTAAAAGTAGTTTTGCAGCAAACTTTGTGAAAACGAATATTTGTGTCATTCTCAAAACTTTTGGCCACAACTGTAGACAAATTCTGCTGGGTTGAACCGGGTTGAACAGGCAGCCTGTTGATTAGTTTGAGCACTGCTGCCACCTAGTGACTGGAGGCTTGTTTATCATTCAAGCTTAAATAAAGACAAAAGTCTTCCTGCCACTGCCTGTACCGGAACAAGACGCAGCCATGGAGGAGTCCAGCTGGGAACAGCCTGGAATTAGTGGTAAAGTTCTGGTTTTTATGCTACAGGGACTGGATAACCCTCAGAAGCATCCCTGGCACCCCAAAGTACTGGAGCACCCCCCTGCAAAATGCAAGATCAGAAATCCCTAGCAGGCACCCTCAGCAGTTCCATGAAGGGGACATTCTGGTTTACTGGATGAAAGCCACGCTGGTCCTTCTGGACCTGAGGCTGGACAGTCAGAACCTTCTTTCAAACAGCTTACAGTGTGTCCAGAGCCTTCAAAATCTTGCTGTTTTATCATAGGTAAATTAATTGTATTAGTCATAAGCACACTTTATAACAATGATGATTTAAACGTTGATCAAAAGCTGGTTTCCGGAGCATTTGATGTGGATGATTTGATGAACAGAATGAACTTTATGGTCTTGGTGTTTAATCTGATGGCTAAACTAGATTACTTTGCTTCGGTGTGAATATAAAGGAGGAAAAGCTCAGGAATCAGCAGGTGAATGAAGCTTTGTCCACTGTGGACACAGATGGACCCTAAGACCCACTCAGAACTTTTTCTGTGTTGTTTTTTTTATCAGGTTCATTGGGATTTTTCTCCTTCTGTCTCCAAAAGACAGCCGAGCACAGTCGGCAGCACTTGAGCTCACATAGCGAAGCAGAATGATAAAAAGAAGAGTGAGTCAGTCTCTGTCTCCGTCAATCACACCAAGCGTCATGGAAACAACTGGCCCAGTTTTAGCCAGGCGGACGGTGGAAGCAGCCTGCAAATCAAACTCAGGCTGCTGAATATTTCTCTGCTTTTATATGAATAACATTTAGCCACCAGTAATGACTGAGCTGCTGGAAATCACGCTAAACTATATCTGGAAGCAGATCCAGGCTGAGGATCCGGGACAGAGTTTCATTAAAGCTGAGAATCTCTTAGGGACAGGAAGATGTAACATAAAGCAGAGTTTTGAATATTTCCAGATAAGCCTGTAAAACAAAAGCCAAGGCTGTTTTATTATATTATTGAATTTATGGATCTTTAAGTAAAGTTGGAAATGTCCCTCTGGGTCAGGATGAGCTTCTGCCTCCAGCCTCAGGTGTCTCGTTCATGAAGATGGACGTTAATGAACCGATCTGGGTTTTGTCTGCAGTATTCAGGTTCTTCCTCCAGCCTCTTGTGGTCACACTCCAAATCTCCACTTTATGAGATCATAACCAAAGCAATGAGATCCATGTTAGAGGTATGGAGAAGACCTCCATCATCTAGATGAAGCTCCAAGAAAAGCCGCTCCTGTGGAGAAGAGTCTGCTGAGATGGTCAGGATGTGGATCTCAAGTAGATCCCAGAGGAGATCCCTGAGTAGATCAAGAGCAGATCCCAGAGCAGATCCCAGAACATCCCAGAGCATCCCAGAACATCCCAGAGCATCCCAGAACTTCCCAGAGCATCCCAGAACATCCCAGAGCAGATCCCAGAACATCCCAGAACATCCCAGAGCATCCCAGAACTTCCCAGAGCATCCCAGAACATCCCAGAGCAGATCCCAGAACATCCCAGAACATCCCAGAGCAGATCCCAGAACATCCCAGAACATCCCAGAGCATCCCAGAACATCCCAGAACATCCCAGAACATCCCAGAGCATCCCAGAACATCCCAGAGCATCCCAGAGCATCCCAGAGCATCCCAGAACATCCCAGAACATCCCAGAGCATCCCAGAACATCCCAGAACTTCCCAGAACATCCCAGAACATCCCAGAGCATCCCAGAACATCCCAGACCATCCCAGAACATCCCAGAGCATCCCAGAACATCCCAGAGCATCCCAGAACTTCCCAGAGCAGATTCCAGAGGAGATCCCAGAGAAGATCCAAGAGCAGATCCTGAGTAGATCAAGAGCAGATCCCAGAGCATCCCAGAGCAGAACCCTGAGCAGATCCCAGAGCAGATCCCAGAACACCCCAGACCATCCCAGAGCATCCCAGAGCAGATCCCAGAACACCCCAGACCATCCCAGAACTTCCCAGAGCAGATTCCAG
Organism: Valencia hispanica; assembly: GCA_963556495.2. Taxonomy (NCBI): domain Eukaryota; kingdom Metazoa; phylum Chordata; class Actinopteri; order Cyprinodontiformes; family Valenciidae; genus Valencia; species Valencia hispanica. Next base: position 243,079 of record OY747720.1, on the reverse strand, counting down.
AGGAGATCCCAGAGAAGATCCAAGAGCAGATCCTGAGTAGATCCCAGAACTTCCCAGAACATCCCAGAGTAGATCCCTAACTTGATGCAGGGACAGTTGGATCCCTCCTGGTCTGTGGATGGAGATGCATGTAACAGGAGCAGAGCTGCTGCAGTGGGAGGTTTCTGGATGCTCCTAGCATACACTTCGTAGGTAACAGAGGTTGATCTAACGTCGGTTTTTCAGTTCTGTTGCTCATAATTTATTAATTTGCAAAGACCTAAAGACAGAATCTATCAGATGAATCTGCTAGTTTCTAAGCAATAAATGGATAAAAACCAAAAGAGAAATAAAACAGCAATGTTATCTTAGTGTGTTTTAGATAAATTAAACGTTCATTGGTTTAATCTGGATTAGTTTTTGGTGTGTGTGTATGATGTGTTTATCCCACCTCCATAAACCTCCTGTACTATTTGGTGTATTTTTGATGAAGGAAGATGATTCAGACTCTAGCTAAACGGAAAATGTTCTGGTATTGAAGAGAAGTGAATAAATATATGATGCATATTAAACAGAAACAACTGGAAACTCAGCTATGATCGCCACTAGGGGGCAGTGTAGCAGGAGGTAGAGAGCCCAGCATCATGGCTTCCTGCTAAAGCGATAGTTAACAGTGTGACCAGTTTATCTGAAGGGTTAGGTGAAATGGTACCAGCTGCTTCCTCAGGACTAATCGAGATCGTTTAACGCAACATTCTGGCAACAATTTGTCTTAAGCTCAGAAACAAATAATCACAGAGAACAGATATGATTAAATGATAAAGATTGATCAGCTATAAACAGCATGAACAGATGATTATAGATAACTGCTCAGAAAGAGCAGATTGTCCGATAAAACATGGACATAATGTTTTAATTGATTATTTTATCAATGCTGTAAACAAACAGCATGGGGTCTCCTGGTGTTTACAACATGCTGGGCTCAGAATGAACATTGTCCTCCATAGTTTATTAAAGTTGACAGTCTTATAGCAGCTGGCTTAGAGGAGAGTCCTGCAGCCCTGAGTCTCTCTTCTTAATATTAGTGTTTTAAGGAACGTCTGCAGTGTGTCGGTAGCTTGTTGGTCTGCTGATCATGGAGCATCTCTGGTGCTGAAGCTGAGTGAAGCTGCTTCAGCACCAGACACTGTTTGGTTCAATTATTTCACATTAACTGAGAAAAACTCAGCAGCTCAACATCTTGGTATATTTCCAATAAGACAAACAATAACTAAAAACATGAGCTAAAGACAAATATCCCTATCCCTCCATACATCTCGCTGTGCTATCACCTGTGATGTCATTGTCCATATATGGTAAGGAGGAAGGTTTTCACCATCTGGCTCCAAATCAGAGTAAAATGTGTTTTTGACAAACTCTCATCAATATTTTAGTTATGGAGCTCATCCCTCCATCTTTAGTTATTACTACATTGTCTTCTGGGTTTCTGGCATCAACAGGTCGTTCTGAGTGACAAACTGTAATGATCTGTATGAGTTCTTGTTTTATTCTGATCTTAGAGCTGATGAAACATCCCTTAGGTTTTGTTTCAGCTCCTTGTTGGATTTATGTCCTGTTTCTTTAAGACTTTTAGCTGCTGTTAATCTGCTGAAGTTGTTGATTCTGTTTTTGTTCTGCACTTTCCTAATTTCTTCACATTTTTAAGCATGATATGCAGTTCTATGCAGCGGCATCACATTTACACCAGCTTCACCATCTAAAGGATCTTTAACTAGCTTCCCTCACTTGTCAGTGACCTCTTTCTTCTTTGTGGTTTTTGGTGGAAACAATCACAGCTCCTCCTGCAAGCTGACTCTGTTCTTCCTCCAAATGATGTCTGCATACGAGACTTTGCAGCAGCACAGGTGAAGCCATCAGGGGACTGGCCACACAGATTAGCAAGTGGAAAAAGGACAAAATGATGCTGCTGCTGCAGCTGATGATGATGATCACGATGCTTTTAAATTGTACTGCACAACATGTGAGTATCCATTGTTGCTCTTTCTTTTCTGTAACTCTCTCCCTGCTGCCGCCTCCACACCGATGCGTGTTGCATTAACGCTGAGGTGAAGAGTGGGAGGTAGAGGGCAAACTGAGAGGGCTGCAAGAGGGATGGAGAGAGCTGCAGAAGAAAAGTGTGTGTGGGAGACTCAAGCATAGATAGATAGATAGATAGATAGATAGATAGATAGATAGATAGATAGATAGATAGATAGATAGATAGATAGATAGACTCCAGGATGAAGCGAGTAGAAAATAAAAATGATGCTGAATGAAGGATAATAAAGGGAGAGTAAAGAAAGAATACAGATGGAGATGGAGAGAGGGAATTCTGGTCTCCAAAGCCTTTAAAGCCCTCAAAGCTGCAAGCAGTGCAAATAGGAGGCAGATATATGGAGAGACAGAGGAAGAAAGGAGAGGTGGAGGGAGGCTGAAGTGAGGTAAATAAAAACTCGAAGAGAGAGCAGGAGGAGGAGGAGGAGGGTTTGCGTCGGTGTGTTGGTTGGCAGAGAACGCTTGTCAAAAAAGAGGAAGAAAAAAACCCTTCCACTGACAGAAGGCATGATTCACAGCAGAGCGAGAGAGAAGCAGAGAGGGAGGGAGACGAGCGACAGAAAAACAGAAAAACGACGGAGGTAGAGGAAGATGTAGAGGATGCAGGAGAAGCGAGGAGCAGAGAGGATGCTGAAGATGAGAGGGCATCGCCGGGATGGAGCTGACGGCTATGAACTGGATTCATCCATGACTTCTACGCCTGAGACCACGTTGATAAGGTTCTGGCTGTTTTATCGATCCGGTGGGGGTTGTAGGGGGAGCAGGTGGTGCCGGCGGCAGCAATGAAAGAGAGGATGAGAAAGCAGGAGAGGGTCTCAACTATCAATGGGCTCCTTTGACACAGATGGACTCATTAGCATCATTCAGATCAGCCACTCGTGACTCTTTATCACTACATTTTAAATAGATATCTATTTAATTTTATGTTCAAAGATCAGAGTTTTAAGATGTTTCTCTAAATATAAACGATCACGTTTTCAGTTTTCTCATTTTATATGCAGTAGTAACTTTTCTTCCACCGAGGATGAGGATGTCATCATCACTCTGAGTCTGGGATCCGATGGTGGGAACAGCTTCAGAGGGAAAATTATATCACACTGACTTTATGTTTGGCTTCATCCAACTCCCTGATATGTTGGCAGTGTAACGTATACCCCCCCCTCCACTTCTTTCATTGTGTGAGGGCGGTTGTTAGGTGTTCCTCTAACATATAACTTCCTCAAACCTCCCCAGAGGAATTACTAGGACATCTAATTTTAGCTCTGTGCTTTGGCTCGTCCACGAGAGAGAAAATGCAGGTTGAGATTTTATCTTTTGCTGCTTAACCTGCAGAATTACTGGGATGGAAAACATGCTGGGATGAGCTGGATGGACCTTCAGTAATTAACTAAATGTTGAACAGGATTAGACGGGGAGTAGAAAGTTGTTAGTTCATCCTAAATACTGGTTTCTAGAGAATTTGTAATTCTCTTCATTTTAGGCAATTAAATAATAAATTAAATGTCACCATCTGAACTGCGGCTCTCTTGAAAGTCTGCGGTTTCTCACCTGTCCTGGTTTCACAATCCAAAATGGCTTCTCTAAAATAAATCATGATGGCTGCTGTGATAAACACTTCGGAGGATTTGCATGTCATTAAATAATTTAAACACACTGTAGGGACCAACCTGTGTTGAGCGTGTTATTATGGGGTTTAAATGGGCTGAGTGAAGGATTAATGATGCTAGTAGCAGTTACCATGACCACTGGGTTCAATCAGTGTTCTCTCTAGATGAGCCACAGACATCATTTACTGTTTTAATACTTTATCACATTTCTCAGAAGTCCTCCAAGTCATATAAACCATAAGGGCCCAGAATTTGACCTAAAAATCCAAAATGTCTGCTGAGCATTAATTATATTTGAGTTGTTTTCCAGATTATTTCCTCATCTGGCAGTGAACACGTGGCTGCAGAGTTAAAATGCAAAAAGTTTAATGTAATCTGTTAGTAGCTAGCACAATGTTAGCTAATCCCACTGAACGGTTTAGTCAGGTTTGACGACATTCCCAGATCCAAGTAGTGAGTTTTGAGGGAAACGGTTAGTAACAAGAAAACTCGGGCTGCTGTTGGAAATCTGTCTTCATGGATTGTTTCAGGTGATTTTTTCCTTCCTGAATTAGTTGCCTACCTGGTACTCTTCACCTGTTGGTGAGCAGGTTCCTACAGCGTTACATAAGGAGCTAAGGCAAGGCAATTTTATTTGTATAGCACACTTTCAACAGCAGGGTAATTCAAGGTGCTTCACATGATTTGGTGATTTAAAAACACAAAAAGCAAAACAAACAGATATGGAATATAACATTGGAAATTAAAAGCAAAAGAAACACACATGACACATGATACACAATAAAGCAAGAGAGCATGAACACATTTCATACATATAACATCAAGCATTTACTCGAAGGCAATTCTAAACAGATGGTTTTTAGTCTCGATTTAAAGCAGTTCAGAGTTTCAGCAGCTCTACACTCGTCAGGAAGTCTGTTCCAGATAAGGGGAGCATAGAAACTCAAAGCTGCTTCTCCATGTTTAGTTCTGAGTCTAGGGATGTTTAGTAGGCTAGAGTTGGAGGACCTGAGTGGTCTTGGTGGTTGGTACCATGACAACAGGTCTTCATCATATTTTGGTGCTAAGCCATGTAATGATTAATAAACTAGTAGGAGTATTTAGAAGTCTATTCTCTGAGCTACAGGGAGCCAGTGTAAGGACTTTAGAACTGGGGTGATGTGCTCTACTTTCCTGGTTCTAGTGAGGAACACGAGCAGCAGCGTTCTGGATCAGCTGCAGCTGTCTGATTGACTTTTTAGGCAGACCTGTCAAGATGCTGTTGCAGTAATCAATCCCACTAAAGATCAACACATGGATGAGTTTTTCTAGGTCCTGTTGTGACATCAGTCCTTTAATCCTAGAAATGTTCTTCAGGTGATAGAAGGCTGACCTTGTTATTGACCTTTATGTGACCCTGGAGGTTCAGGTCTGAGTCCATTACTACACCTAGATTTCAGGTCTGATCAGTAGTTTCTAGCTGGATTAACTGAAGCTGTGTGCTGACTGTTGATCGTTTCTCTTTAGGTCCAAAAGTAATTACTTCAGTTTTGTTTCTGTTCAGAAAGTTATGGCTCATCCATCCATTGATTTGGGCTAATTAACATGCTGTTAGCTTGAGGTGCCTTACCACGCTCACTTAGCACTACTTTATGAAAACCCTCTAGTTTCCTGACATGCAAAAGGAATATGTTTAGGTTAGATGTGCATTAATTTTCTGACCTGGGTTCCAACTTCCAAGATAAATGGAAAACAACATATGGAGAAGACCTAAGGGTAACCCTGTGAACGTTGACCTGACCTACCTGACCCTAACGCCTACATGCTTTGTCTTATTGATTGTTCTTTGCAACAGTTTCATGTTTGGGCCCATGTATTTCTAGACCCAAGGTACTCTAAGCAGTTAGGTTGGGTATGGAAGGCATCTCACCTACAAGTTAGACCGGATAGTCAAACACCTCCAGACATCTATGTTTCCATTATTACCATATGAGTTTATTCTGCAGCCGACTCTTTAAAAGCAGCCCTATTTCTCTGTTTTAATGAGTGAATGATGTCATTTTATCCTGATTTAACTTTAGTGAGTCTGATTTTGTAATCAATAGAACATGGTGGGCTATGGAAAAGCAGATTAACTGTTAGGAAATTGCTCCACATGCAGCACTGGCCTATTAAGATTATTGCCATGTTTAAGAACGGACTTTTTTAGGCGCACCTCCATCATGTTAATCTGCTTTGTTTCTTTCCACATACAGGAGACGTTAACCATGGAACACCAGCAGAATGAGAGCAGCCGTTCTGACTGGATCCTATCCTCCATCCTTTGTGCTCCCTCTTTCTGTGGCTCTGTGTCCGACGGACCAACGCTCTGCTGGAAAGATAGTTAATTGGCTCTAAACAGACAGATAGAACAATAAACAAGCTGCATAAATACAAACGCTGTCACGATGTGAGTGGACCGGGATGGAAGATGAGCTACCAAGTGGAAATGAAAAACGGCCATTTTTGTTTTATGTTTTCATCCTTTTTTAATCTGATTGGAATATTTCTCAACATGGGATTCTGTTCGGACTTAATGTTGTTTACGGCGTATGTGATCTGGAGCCTTTGAGAAAAGGATGTTTTGTGGGACTTTCAAACTTAGAAGTCAAGAATCTCCTGGCTTCTCATGAAAACAGAAATAGCATGTTTTAGTTCTTCGTTGGAGAAGAACGAGGATTTTCTAGAAGTGACATTCATTACTGCTTCTTATGGTCTTCCTGAAGACAGCTGATACACGTCTTGGACAGAATGCAGTAGTTTGAAAAGCAGTTTTGCTCAGATTTAGTCAAATTAAAGACTTCACAATTCACTCGTCAAGCTTTAGACGTGCCTCCCACAAACCCCCCCCGCCAATCATGGGCAAGCCTCTCAGCCGTCCCGGGTGTTTCAGGAAGAGCTCCTGTTGCCTGGAGAAACATGGACTTGGGGAAGGGGGAGTGGGAGGGCGGGACATTGGGATGGAAGGGGGTTATGGAGACGGCTACATACCGCAGAGATCCATTTACGACACCATGTGCATCAATCAGCAGATTGACAACCATCACCACCACTCTGCAGGGTCGGTGAGGCGGGACGGGGGTGGAGACGGGAGTTTCAGCTACTCCACGAGTGGCTCCCTGAGAGTCAGCAGGTCGGACATGTTTGATCCACAGCCGCGCTCCTTAACTCCAAACCCATCCTTTGTTCGGCGCCTGGATGAGAGAGCCATCTATGATTCCCTGAAGCTGGGAGTGGAGGACATAGATGGCTGCCACACTCCAGGACATTTCAACCGATCGGTTTCTCCCTCTGTGTCCTCATTTTCTGCTCCGGGAGTGTCCTCCTCATCAAAGAAACACCACCACCATCACCATGGAGACAGCACAAAAAGCAGGGAGGGCCGGCATTCCTGGAAAGCAACGTCATCTTCAAAACCATTGGAGTGTGTGGAGATTCCTCCAGCGGAGATGATGGACAGAGGAGGAGGAGGATATCTGAATCCAGGGCACTATCCTGGTGGAGGACAGTCCTCCTCTCTTACCTCCCCTCTCATCTCACCCTTCTCCGGCTCACCTCTCTCATCAGGGTACCACACTCCGGTTTTTTTCTCCCCAGCCAAGCCTCGTCCCAGTCAGAGCCAGAGCCTACGCTGTTCCCCTCCCCATATGGTCCAGCCAAGGCATTACTCCCAAACCCAGAGCCTGAGGCTTTCCCCCCCTCAAGAGCTCAGAAGGTCCCCCTACAGGGCCCCCCTGGTCCAACTGTCTGCTCATGACCTGGAGCAGGACCTTAGGGAGCGAGGAGGCGTATGGGGTCGCAACGAGCGCGACAGGGACTGGGAAAGGGAGCGCGAGCGGGAGATGGAGCGGGGGTGGGCCCAGCGAGAGTGGGAGAGAGAGAGGGAGAGGGGGAGACTAGAGCGGGAGAGAGCCCGAGAGAGGGAGAGAAGGGAGACATCCACTTTCGGTACATTTGGATATGGCCGACCGGTTCCTCTACGCTCAGACAGAGACTCTGTGTTTATGGAGTCCGAGCACGGTCTGGACACGACCCCTCTGCTGCTCCCCCAGCCCTCACCCTCCCCTAGTGGCGCCCCCAGAATGGGTACTGGGGCAGTGGGCAGGACCAGAGCTGGGTCAAAGGTTGGCCCAGAAGGGGTCAGTGGGGGAATGGTGCCTAGGTGCGACAGTATTAGTTTGATGTTGGTGGACAGTAAATCGGGGTGCGGGGCCAGGTTAGTCAGCGAAGTCATAACCGGAAACATATCTGAGGCAGAAATGAGAGCAATAAACCAGGAGAACCATCGAGCCGGAAGTTGGAACAAATACAACAATGGATCCAGGTCTAGTGTGAAGAACGTACCTGAAAAAAGGATGGGTTCTCAGGTGAAAACCCGGCCAGGAGGTCGGGATTTGGAAGGAAAAGTGCAGTCAGGGATGGAGAATAAAGAGGGACACAGAGGAGTAACAAAGGGTGTAGAGAAAAATGGTGGAGCAAAGAGCAGTCAAGAGCGTATATCTCAACATTCAAACATGAGCGTCGCTGAGAAGATTGTTGGTCCTTCAGACAAAATTCAGGATGAAACCGCTCTTGTTCCTGAGACCATGCTGGACCTCCATCTAAGTGGAGAACAAGGTGGAGAACAACAGGTGGAGAACAAGGTTGGAACAGAGGCTGTACCTAAATCAAAGCCTGACGTTGACTTGATGTCTGAATCTAGTGCAGAAGCTAAAGCTGATGCTAAGATTGACAAGATTATTTCTAAGCCAGAAGCAGAACCAGAAGCTGAAATCAGTCATGGAGGAGCGAAGGAGAGGGAGACTGTCATTCAAGATGAAAGTCGAGGTGAACCCCAGGTAAGCTCCATGGCAGGAGATAAACCTGAAGCTGCGCCTGCAGATCAAGTCGAGGAAAAGTTAGATGATTCTGACAAACCGAAGTCAAGCCAAGCTGGAAAAAGCTCTAGGTCAAAGTCCAAATCATCCAAGTCCTGCTCCAGGTCTCGACCAGGCACAGCCACAGGGATGCGTCCAGGAGCTCAGAGCCCCAGAGAAAGCAAAAGGCTTGGAGACTTTGAATCAGCCGGGCCACCTGAGGGCATTGAGTCCACCTGGCCTCGCAGAATCATGGTCCGAAAGAGGACTGTCCGTCAGGGAGGGGCGCTCCACAATCTCCCTATCCTCCCCCCACTCCCTTCTGTCTTGTCAGCACTGGAGAAGAGGCATCCACACCTACGGCACGGTTCAGAGAACCCATTATCAAATCTGATGAACCCCATTGTAGGGCGATGCTCACTGAGGGAGCCCCCTAACCTAGAGCCAGGACAGGGGAGCAGTTTGGTAGGCCGGGCATCCCTGAGGGAGCAGAACCTAGAGCACTGGAGGGTCTGCAGGGAGCAAGAGGAACCCAGGAGGTCCAGAAGTCAGGAGAAACGAGTGGACCAGAGTAAGGAAAAGGCAGAGAAAGAGGAAAACAAAGGAAAGGAGGAGAAGAGAGAAGAAATGCTGAAGAATGAGAAGGTAGCTGTGGTGGACACCAAACAAGATAAGGTGGAGATACATGTGGAAGAAAAAACTCAGAGAGATGTTACCAAAAGCAAGGAAGAGGGAAAAGCAGTGGATGTAGAAGTAAAACCTGAACAAGGGGAGGACAGAGGGATAAAGATCAGCGTTGTTACAAAACATAGGGAGCAAGTGGAAACAGAACTACAGCCAGAGGAAGGGGAGGTGGATGGACAAGAAGGAATAACTCCTGGAGAAGAAGAAAGTGGGGAGGGTTGGGATGCCGTCCTTGACATGGTCAACACCCTTTGGAATCACGGCTGGGAAAAACGAGAAGTAGGAGGAGGAGAAGGAGAAGGAGGAGATCCAGATTCCCCTTCAGGCTCCCTGCAGTGCTGGCCTCTCCTCCGGCCACCCATCGGCTTCGGGGGCTCTCATCCTCCCTCCTCGGCAGCCTCAGAGCTCAGCCTGACGGAGTTAGAGAGGAGGGCCCGAGAGCTGGACTCTGACCTGGAACACCTGGACCTGTCGCAGCCCCACAGGGATGTCTACCAGACGCTGCTGGAACCGGGACGGGAACGGGCCGACATGTACCAAACACATCCAGGACCACAAAGAGACAAGGCTCCGCTTCACACAGGTATCCCAGCTGTAGCGTGTCTACGCTCGGCTTTTGTCTTCATTTGCTTTGTTAGTCAGGAGATGGTATCAAGGTTCAACTACCATGTCTGGTTTTGATTCAGGTTATTTTAGTTTGTTGTCATCTCCACACACTTTACAAGACTATCAGGTCCAACTCATATCTCATAGAGATCCATTAGATCATAATTATATTACAGTGTGTTGATCAGTGCTGCCCCCTTTTGGTTGCTCGCTGACACTGGTCAAACAGAACAGGGTCGGGGGGCGCGCTGGGAATTCTGTTATTTACTTATTTTAACTCTAGTTCAGGTGAAATATCGGTTTACTGTCTACAGTGCAGTTAAATATGTGAATTTTTCCTAATGTATTTGTTCTGTAATCTTTCATCACAAATTCATGTGTCGAGGTGACCCATAACTCCAGGTACATTGTTTTCCTGTGAGAATGGGCGTAGGCAAAGAGGGAACCAATTATCTACACAGGAGAAGAGGAAGAATGTGAAAAACAGACCTGAATGGAATATAAACTGGTACTTTTACTGGTAGTATCGTCTTTGTTTGCTGCTTCCTAAGTAACCATTGAGTTAGGATGTTGACTGATTTAACCTTGAGGAGAACCGGACCTTTCATTTCTAAATGATTCCTGATGAGGAAGTTAGACTAACATTAAAATTACACTCTGCACACATCCATCCGTCCGTCTGTCCTAATGAAACCCAAACATGTACAGAGACAGAATAATGCTGATGGCTGATTCTCATGTGTCTGTTTAATTGCGTTATCAGGAGTTAGCAGCAGGTCCCAGGTCAGCTTGGAACTGAGCACGATGGCTTCGACACCTACAGATACCGACAGGTCAACTAGTGACTGGTCAACTAAATCTCCAAGCACCCCCACTGTTGGACCGAGGTAATTTCTGAATCCAGATTGTTTTCAGTGGTTGTTCCCAATCTGTCCGACGGTTCATATCTCTTCAGGAGTGTTTCTTATTCCATTGTTTTGTATTTTGTGTTTCGTGTTGGGACTGTAGATGTAAGTCAATGCTAATTTAATACAGAAACATCAGGAGTCTAAACATGGAAACTTGAGGAACACCACATATAATTAGTAGGTTTTCCCTCCAGATTTAGTTCAGAGTTTTCTTCAGAAGGTATTCTTCTACGACTAAATGGATTATAAACATCAACCAATGTGACAGAGACTAGTCGCTCCTGAGATAGTATACCAGGTATCTTGTAATGTTGCAGACTATTAACCTCCTGTTCTTGAAGTGAAGACAGAAAGTCGGATAAAGTTCTGGTATCGGGAGACCTCTGCTGCATCTACATTTGGGATGTATGTAAAAATCCCATCAGAATGATGGGGGAAGAGCTCCACTTTACATGTGGGCATTTGATGACTCAGCAGGAGATTTGAAAGCCTGTTCTCTTTGTTTTAATGGACAGTCAGATGCATTGTGCGGTGATTTCATAGAGCTGTTATCATAAACGAACTCGTCATAATGGAACAATAACAACAACAGCATGAGTGCCAACCATTTGGGAGAAGAGGAACATTTAGAGCAGATCAGAACTCCCTCTGGATTTATGTTAACAGGTGAGATGTTTGGGAACATTTAATCAGATCTTATGAACTGATTTTAGAAGAACCAAGGGCTGTTAGTAACCCAACATTTGATCAGATTATAGGATAGAATATTGGGCTAATGTTCAACTGGATCCATTAAATCCTCCCCACATCTACCCGTCCGTCCATCCATCAGTTTGTCTATCTCTCTGTCCATTAGCCCAGTGCTTCCCAAAGTGGGGGGGGGGGGGGGGGGGGGGGTATGAATTGATCAAATTTAAAAGCCAATATAACTGACAGGTTTGAGACGAGGCTCCCCAAAGCAGAGGATCAAACATTATGGGATCAGAACAGTATCACCTTGAAATGAAACTGAAAATAAAACTTGCCTTTGAAAAATATTATTGTAACTGAAAATATTTATTTTGAATCGGAAATAAATTTAGTGAAAATTTTTGTATTGAAAGTGATTTTTTTTTTACAATGCCATCATTTTTTTTCAGCTTCATTCAGGTGATCCCGTTGTGACGCTTGTGTGTGCACGCGATGAGGGGCGGGGCTTCAGCCCCCCATATGTTTGCATGACCGAGGCAGGAGGGAAACTCCGACTGTCCGAGTGGGATCAACATTTTCTTTGCTTCTAATGTGGTTTGTGGAAGGTGATAATCTGCAGTTGGGGACCCGATTTATGACAGTCTTTAGTCTTTTGAATCAAACATGTTTGATATTATCGCAAGTCTTAGTGTAGTCGTTAAATCAACCAACCAATAAAGCTGTTCTCACACAAGCAGAAGCACGAAGCTACAGATCCCGGCAGGGTCAGGTGCAGAAATAATGTTTGAGGGGTAAGAATCTGTTCCCTCGGTTTATTAAACCGTGTGACCATGTGGGGGTCCTGTCCGGTTAGAGTGCACCCCGGCTGTTAGAGGTTGTACTTTACTGCTATGGCACAATGGTTAATGAGCAGGGTTACATCACTGATGATGGAGGGTTCGAGTCCCGTTTATGATATCGTCTTGCCATCCACCCTCATGCGCGTGCACACACAAGCGTCAAAAGAGTTTCACCTGAATGAAGCTGAAAAAAATGATGGTATTGTAAAGAAAATTAAAGTTTGAAAACATGAGTTATTTCTTTCAATGCATATACATGAGTTTCATAGAAAAAAAATCACTTTCAATACAAAAATGTTCACTAGATTTATTTCAGATTCAAAATTAATATTTTCAGTTACAATAATATTTTTCAATGCCAATATATATTTTCTGTTTCATTTCAAGGTGATACTGTTCTGATCCCATAAAACATCCTCATATAAACTTCTAAACTTCCTTCCAAGCCAAAGAGTAGAAACTATGATGAAGCAGATCTTTCCTTTGGTTTTGTTCCACCAAACACCTGTAAATGATTACCTGAGCTCATATAGAGTTTTGTACATAGTGGCACAGTGTGAAGAACCGCACACAACTGCAGAGGATTATATACTTCCCTGCACTATGAACACAGATCCATCTATGGTTCATAACAGAGGCCAGCGAACCATGAGTTCTCTCTCTGTCCAATATGAGCATTTATGAGACATTAACGGACATAAAGGGACTTTGTAGAGATCTGAACAGACGGGGCAACGACTATGGCTGGTAAACTAGGAATGTAGGCCTCCATGAAGCGCCTCCATCCATCCATCTGTTCATCCATCCATCCATCCATCCGTCCATCCATCCATCCATCCATCCATCCATCCATCCATCCATCCATCCATCCATCCGTCCATCCGTAAACTAGGAATGTAGGCCTCCATGAAGCGCGTCTACCCCAATATTGCAGCGCTGCATTATTCACCGCGACACATCGCCGTCTAAACAGCCGAGGCCTGATCTGAATGATGCGACGATCGATGTCTTTGTCACAGTCAGCTACATCAAAACACAACCTGTCAAAGCCCCGATATTTGTGGTACTGTGTGAGAAAATGGGCTTTGTTCTGTTTCACAGAGAGTCCTGATAACCGTCATGTGGTAAGGAGCTGTCCAGGGTCTTTAAACTCCCTGATGAGATGCGCATCTTTTTGAAGGAAGAGGGCAGAGATCTTAGCCACAGATTTTACTGTAACAAGTTTTAAAGAGACTTGCATATAGTGGCATTATTCTGAACACAATGTTCAATGAACCAAATTCAGTGACACACCTCCACCTGGCAGATAAAGTGACATCACAGCAGGATCACAGCAGCTACTGAAAATCTGATGACTGAAGATCTAAGTTTTGCATAACAACCTTTGTAATAGTTTTTTTTCCTTTGAGTTCTTTATGTCTTAAACCAATTGTGCACAGAGGCATTACAAATGTTACTGTAAATAATACTACATAGTAAAACTAATACAAAATAAAATACTTAGTTAATGAAAAAGTATTAATTACACAAAGGGGGGGGGGGTTAGTTTGGGAACCACTGCATTAGTCTGTCTTAGTTGTTCTAGGAGTCACCATCTCTGCAACCCAAACATCTTTCTGTGTTGTACCTCGTCCAGGATGGGTTGATATCGATCCAGGGACTCGTGTGATGTTGTAGCAGGTGTCAGAACCAAATTGGACTGAGTGACACACATGTCAGAGGAACCCGATTTGATTTGCAGTGGTATGGTAAGGAGAGCAACCAGCCTGACTGAAACCTTCATCAGATTAGTGGTAATCAGACTCTTGATACGAGCATTGCCAGTGGCTAATGAAGGCAGACACATGTCTGAGCCACATCACAGGGCTAATGGCTGATAATCAGCAGTCTGTCATCCTGAGCATGACGTCATCAGGCTGTTTGATGGAAACAGGGCCTTGGTTTTCCTAAGTAGGTCGATACAGTTCTGACAGCTCAGTGGACTCATGGGGACGGAGAATTCATCTGACTGCTTTGTGCTTTTTTTCTAGCTCCAATAAAGAGGACAGCTCTCCGGACTCCAACCTGACGCTGGAGTCGGACTCTAGTGGCGTCTTTCTCTCCTTATCCAATCAGAGCCAGGAGGACGCCGGTTCTGACAGCGACCAGCCAATCAGCGGCTCTGAACTGGGCAGCAGCAACACATCGCTGGAGAAAGATGGGGATGATGGAGGCTTGAAGGAATGGGGAAGGGAAGAGAGCTCCGAGCTCCAGTGGTGCTATCCTTCACTCCTCAACAAGCCGTGCTACGAAGACGTAGATGGACGCGGTGTTGGAGAGGAGTCCGGATGTGGGGAGACCGGCCGAAATCAGGATGAGACCCCGACGGAGCTAACAGACATAAAGGCCTCGTTCAATGCCCCACAGAGGAAAGAACCACCACCCAGAAAGAAAGTGACCCTTATGGGAGTAGACCCATCTCTTTCTCTTTCTCCTTCCAAGCAACAGATCAAACACCTTCTGGATCCTTACCAGAAACCACTCAGAAGCTCAGGACTGGACTGTGGGGACGTGGATCCATTCGTCCAATCAGATAGCTTCGTTTATCTCGCTGTGTCTGCCAGACCTCCCTCCAAGGGTGAAGCTGCTGGAGTTAAAGAGATTTCTACCCATGATGCAAAGCAAGATAATGTGAAGAAACAGATAGGACGCACTGAGGCTCACGCTGAGAGACCAACCATGGAGCCCAAGCTGACATTTCTTGGTCCACAGAAGCCAGAAGAAGGAGATTTTCTCTGCACTGACAGCTTCATCTACCTGGCTGCTCCAGCCTGCCTCCTGCTGGACCCGACAGGAACTACATCCTATAGTGGCAAGTACGTATGTGTTTAATAAGGTTCAGGTGCATCCATCCTCCTCATCCATCCATCCATCCATCCATCTGAACATCCATCCATCCATCTGAACATCAATCCATCCATCCATCTGAACATCCATCCATCCATCTGAACATCCAACCAACAAACCATCCATCCATCTGAACATCCATCTGAACATCCATCTGAACATCCATCCATCCATCTGAACATCCAACCAACAAACCATCCATCCATCTGAACATCCATCTGAACATCCATCTGAACACCCATCTGAACATCCAACCATCCATCCATCTGAACATCCATCTGAACATCCATCTGAACATCCAACCATCCATCCATCTGAACATCCATCCATCCATCTGAACACCCATCCATCCATCTGAACATCCATCTGAACATCCATCCATCCATCCATCCTCCTCATCCATCCATCCTCCTCATCCATCCATCCATCCATCCAGCTGAACATCCATCCATCCTCCTCATCCATCCATCCATCCATCCATCCATCCATCTGAACATCCATCCATCCTCCTCATCCATCCATCCATCCATCCATCCATCTGAACATCCATCCATCCATCCATCCATCCAGCTGAACATCCATCCATCCTCCTCATCCATCCATCCAACCATCCAACCATCCATCCATCCTCCTCATCCATCCATCCATCCATCTGAACATCCATCCATCCATCTGAACATCCATCCATCCATCCATCCATCCATCCATCCATCCATCCATCTCATCCATCCATCTGAACATCCATCCATCCATCCATCCATCCATCCATCCATCCATCCATCCATCTGAACATCCAACCAACCAACCAACCATCCATCCATCCATCCATCCATCCATCCATCCATCCATCCATCCATCCATCCATCCATCCATCCATCCATCCATCCATCCTTCCATCCATCCATCCATCTGAACATCCAACCAACCAACCATCCATCCATCCATCCATCCATCCATCCATCCATCCATCTGAACATCCATCCATCCATCTGAACATCCATCCATCCATCTGAACATCCATCCATCCATCTGAACATCCAACCAACCAACCATCCATCCATCCATCTGTTCATCCATCCATCCATCCATCCATCCAACCATCCATCCATCCATCCACTTATCCATCCATCCATCCATCCATCCATCCATCCATCCATCCATCCATCCATTTAATCATCATCTTTGTGAAAAGTTTCACTCTTTGATTCTTTTGGTTGAATCCTTCCAGGGAGTCAGACTCTGAGAGTTCTGGTTCTGGCCCGGTTGATGTCTCGGTTCTGGGATGTGGTTCTGTGGCAGGGGACAGCGACTGGGACTCAGACCAATCCGACTCCGATCCTAGTCGCTCCTCCAGAATCTCAGCTGCTGGCTTAAAACCTGTTGGAGTAGGGCGGTCCAAGAGACGCCCTGTGGAGCCAGACTGGGACATGTTCTGCGAAGCTACAGAACCCGAGGTTCTGGGAGAGCTCTTCACCGAACATGACGGACGCAACAACGGGAAATCCGGAAAGGTTCCCACCAGCGTGGCAGCGGCTGCAGCAGCGGAGGCCCTGACGGAAACCCACCCTGAGTCTCCGACGTGGAAGACGGAGGCGTCTTCAGAGACGCTGTCAACCACAAAGAAGGTGACCTGGCAGTTCAAACCCGCCCAGAGGTCCGTTTGCACCGGGAGCAGGAAGGACAAAGAACTGCCAAGATTCCCAGAAGTGGGAGTAGGTGACGGACATAGACCCTCCCCTTTATCCTCATCATCTTCGTCTCCGTCCTCGTCATCGTCAGATTGATTGCTGAAAGGAACTTTGGTTTAGCTCTTGGATGAAGGAGCTGAAGAGCCAACAGGTAGAAAAGCACCTGAATCTTGTTTCTATTGCATCTAGCTGCTGCGGTTGCCTTCTTCAGCCTTGTACAAGCTGCATAAGAGTTGTTGCTTCTTCTTAGACCAGCCAACACCTTCTCATGTATAAATAGTTGAATGTGAGACTCAGTGAGGCCCAGTTCTGGGACAACAGAGTGAATAGATTGTTTTATCTTCATTTCTTCTTCGTTGTTTTGGGCTTAGTTCTGTTGAATGAAGCATCTGGGTCCATAACACATTCATTACTCTGCTTTTCATGTTTGCTGTGTATTTTATAATCATATCCCACTTTACAGTGTATTTAATAGTGTTTTAATAATATATTTTGATCTTTGAGATATAGATAAATATGTTTATATATATATATATATATATATATATATATATATATATATATATATATATATATATATATATATATATATATATATATATATAAAAACCTGTAATGAATGTCTGCAGAGGATGTTTTCTTCTTCTTCTTCATCCAGACTCAGATTGTGAATGTTCTAATGGAGCAATATGGTTGGAGATTCATGCTTTCTTCTCTGGTCCTTTGTGGAAATATTTAGCCGAATGTTTCTGATTGTTGAGGAACGTTTACCCATCTGATGACATCCAGCCCTCGGTTTGGTAAACATGTAGAGATGTGGCTGAGAGCGATCCACCTCCATGTCTATACAGCTATAGAGGCTTTTATTACATAATCATTGAGCTGAAAAATATAACAACAATAATATACAGTTGAGCTCAGCTGCTTCTATTAACCTGAACCATGAACCCATCTGAGTTTCACATCAGTCCAGGGTGGAAGAGTAATTCAGCCCACAGCAGCAATGATTTCAGGAAACAAGGCCTGGCTCCATTAGTTATATAAATTTACATCCAGCCGAACCTTCAGTTCAGTTCAAAAAGACTTTAGTGCCAGATGGTTAAAACCTGGACATGGTTGGGTTCTCCAGCAGGACAATGGACCCAGAACCACATCCAAACTGGTTTTACTGGAACAAGCAGGAGAACATGAACCTTTTGGATTGACCTTGAAGTTTCAGGACTGACCTCAACGCTAGCAGTATAAAGACTGGGTGTGAACTCTCCCAGTTCTGCCAGTAGGTCCAACATATTCAGTCAGAACCATGCAGAAGGTTGTTGATGCCTACAGCAGGTCCAGATTGAGTATTAGTGAGTGTGTATGGATATATTTGAGCCTGTATGTATAGTTATGACCCTATCAGAGGAGCATTTATTGTTTAACGGTTCAGTTTATATAAATCTTTAAAGAACCAAAATAACCCGACGTTTAGGTTTAAGAGAAGACATGAACGTTGGTGATACATTTTATGTAGAGCAGGACGGGCGCAACGATTACCAAGACAATTCTTACCAGTCGGCACCAGAACTTTTTAAGGTCCAAATATGAGCAAACAGATCCAGTTTCTCCAGAACCAATCAGAGAGTGCCTCTTTGTCCTCTGGGCTCTGATTGGACAGGAACCTGTAAGTCCTCCAGCAGTGGGACTCCTCCTGGAGACAGAACCATCTATGATTGGATGGAGAAACTGGTTAAATCCAGTAGGTTCTGCAGGTGAGAACCATGGCCCTCTGAAAGGAACGCTGCAACACCCTACTGCTTCAATAAATACAAATGCATGAAAATTAATGAATATCTAATTTGTGAGGATCATTTCACACCAGAGAACTATGAAGATAAAAATGTAATATTCTACCAGAAAGATGGTTCTGCGTCTGAAGAACACGGCAGTCCAACCATTTTAGTACAGATACTAAACCAAGTGTCTGTAAGTAATGTTCTATTTACTCTGATTCCTTTGGTGTTGATGGGCTGTTATGAATTACTACAATTGTGACGTCTGGCTGATGTTGTCATCTCCAGGTTTACTGTATAACATTTCATCCTAATGACTGTAAACAGACACTTTGTCGAGTAAATCACATTTAGGCGTCTTTTGCAGCGCTGCGTCGTGTCCTTCCGCCTAGCAGCAGTGATTTGTGCTAATATAGTCCCAGGTCTAAATCGGCTCCTGTAATTCCTCCATGTTACTTATTATTTTAATTTGCAATCAACATGATTATTGAGGTCATCAGGAATAATTAGGATCATTACTGAGTCATTTTTATGATGTCTGCACATGAAATGCTAGCTGTTACCATTCACTTCCATTTTTGATGCTAAGCTAAAGCTAACCGAGTGCTGTCAGATCAGGAGAATGACTGGACTGGTTACTAAATGGTTTTTCTCACTTCTCTAACTCTGGGGAAGATGGAGGCAGACTAAATTTACCTTAGAGGTGGAATGTTCCTTTAAACTGTGATTGTGGAAAAACTGGAAAAGAGATCCGAATGAAAACAGAGTCAGAAAAAGTCCAACTTCCTCTGACCCAGTTACACTCCAAACGATGGTTCTGATGGATCAGACGCCTGAGATAGGGAGGTCCAAACAGGTTTATAGCTGCTGCAGATAAAATCCCTTTAAGAAAAAATGGTTAAACATTTCTAATAGATTTCCTGAACAAGATGTTGGACATATTGGTATCAAACATCCCAGCGAGCGATTTCAGGTGTGAAACTGGTGACAGAAAATGGGCCAAAAAGTCAATAACAATAATAAAATAATCCTAAATGTGCATCAGTGGTTTTGCATCAGAGTTCTTAACCTGCATCTGTATAAAAATCGGTGCTAAACACAAAGAATCAACTGTTTTATTTCTCTCTGTAAAACCTTTCAGATGCTGCAGCGTCTGTTCGTAAACACTCATAGCTGTGACGGTTCTGTTGCTGACCTTGTTGGCTGGTCCTGCTGAGTTCAGGTGTTATCTCACCTGCTACACCTGGCTGAAGCTCAGCGGGGGTCAGAGGAGGCAATATCAGAGCTACCACTGATGTGTGGAACAAGGTGTTTCCAGACCTGCAGGAAAATGTTCTCTTATCTGCCAGAGGATTCAACTCCAGATACAATATGAAATTCTCAGAAGGTTATTTAAGAAGAACAACTGTTTTCACAGGGTCAGGACCTAAAAACGTTTATATAATCACTTTTAAACCTTTTCCCCTCTGCTAGGCTTGTAGCTCACAATAGTTACAATCATTTCCATGACTGAAACCAGAAATATTTTAAAAAGCATGAAGAAAAAAATTTGACTAATAACGTTTTATTTGGAGCGGCGAAGTCGTGGGTCAGTGCATAAGACAACGTCCAGCCAAGACTAAAGTAGAGTCCAGTCTGAGTTCATGAGGTGAAGATTCATAACCCGTTAGGATGAGGAGGTCATGTTGGATGAGAGACTTAACAAACCAGCCCCGGTGAAGAGCTTTAAAAGCCCGGCTGCTTGGATTTCACCACAGGGATGAGGGACGACTGGAAACAGAAACTCTTCATGGAAACACTAAAACCTTCAGGCAGATGTTGTAAGAGCTGCTCCAGTTCTGACCAGCATTATTCCTCTGATCCCAACAGGCGCCGGTACTCCCATTTCTCCCAACAAGCTGTGTCAGCACATTACATGATCTATGCTGTGAATGTGTGAGTCTCACTTTTCTCTACATAATCAGCAGCCATGTTTTTATTCATGAGGGTTTAACTCACATGTCAACATTGTTGTTCTGAGGACGCAGAAAAAGAAAGCTACAGATACATCGAATCATCGTGGAGAAACATCTAGAAGGAGAGTTTGGAAAAAGCAGTTATCGACCCGTAACCGTTAAATTCCCCGTTGAACACAATCTGCTGACATCAGCAGATGATTTGAGCTGGGTGATAAAAACCTGCATTTTCTTATCTGATCCACTTTATGCTAACAAACAACACATTGGACTCGAGCTCTCAGTCAAAGCTGTGTCCTCTTCCTTCAGCTTCAGCTTCATTGCTTCTGCTGAACTCCAAGGTTTTAACTTGTTTCAACAGAGAGAGGAGAAATCTGTGTTTACTTCCACAGAGTTCGCTCACCTCTTACTGCAGAGCAGCGAGAGGTCAGTCCCTCCATCTAATGGGTTAAATAGCAGCTGAAAATTAATCCAAAGCTTCTCGTGGTCAAGAAAAACAATCTGTTGTTGTATCATTGGGAGAGATACCCAGATAGGGGCGTGTCAGACACAATGTTAGCATCCATATATGATTTTAAAAAGGCAGGTGGTCACTTATTTATATTTCTTACTTTTAGGCTCTACGTTCTGATGATTTTGGTCTTTATAGATGTTTGTGTTTGCTTTTATTCAGAAGTAGGAAAATGGTTTGGAGCTGCCAGTAAACTACAGATGCACCATAGAGCCTGTGGGGATGTATGGAAAGCCAAATGGCTCACAATTCATCCACTTGTCAACGCCTGGTGAAGTCTTGTAAAGAGCGTTAAATATCCCCACACTTGTGCTGTGATATGAAGGAGGAAACGGAGAAGGCTGTGATGGAGCTCATGGTTACAGCTACAGGAAGTCTGCAGGATTTTACCGTCGTATTTGTTGTGGGTCACCAGACCACTAGTTAAAGCTCTCTACCAACCATTTTAGCATCTCAATGTTCAGAAAGGAAGGATAAATAGTGTTCTGCATTAGTTTCTGTTTGCTGTTGTCAGGAACCAGAACCAGAACCAAGACCCTGAACCTGGGCTACACGCTGTTTGGCACATATACCGTCACACGCCAGTTTAGATGAATCATTTTACTTTTAAATCAGCTGAGAGGCCAGAATACTGCAACACATGTACGTTAACTACAGCATCAATAATTCTCATTTAATGAGTAAAATGAATCCATAAAGTCTCATCGTTAGACTAATGTGTAATCCTGGATGTCACAGGTGTCTTGGGGCCCTGATGGGCGGATCCTTACAGATCCCTGAAGCAGACTGTTATTTATAAATCACAACAAACTGATCAGCCCAGACTCTAGAACCTCATTTACACGACCGTCCATCGGATCCTTTAGAAGCTGTAAAACATTTGGGAATCAGCAGTCTACCACGTGATACCTTGCATTTTAGTTCTTCATGTAATCCTTCTGTTTGTCTGAAGCTTAAAGCTCGCCCAACAGATGAGAGACACAGAAAGTTTCATGAGGATAAATCAGTAAACTGTGGCGAGACATCTAGTTCCACTGTGATAGACTTTAGCCAATCACAATCTCCGCTGAATGTTTTTGTAAAACTTTGCTGATCACTGTTTTAAGCTTCTTGGTGATTAACAGTCAACACCTTGGATGCATTTTTAAGGGGAGTAAAACATTCATTATGTGAAAATCTTTTTTGTGCCATTTTTCCAGAATTTGTTGGAACGCTTTAACGTCCAAATAAAGACTCAACTTGATGGTGAACTGTTACTTTCTTCTGCCTGTTTGTTGTGTCTTTCAGTTGTTCACTTTATTTTAAGACTCTGTTGGGGACAATTCAGGACATCAGCTCTCCATTTCCTCAGCCGGGTCTTTATCCGAACCCTAAACTGGTTTTCTGGTGTCTTCATTGACGTGGAGAAGATGTGATGATGCAGCACATTTTCCTCTCAAACTAAAGCTAACATTAGCATTAGCACTGTTAGCATTAGTTGAAATTCTTTGTTTAAATTCATGATGAATTCTGAAAATGTTTATTTGGACTTAATAAATGGTTTTAAAAATGATGTCATTAGCATTTCCATAACAATCTATCAACTCATGAAGCTAATTCTGTCAGTGCTAACAGTTAGCATCGATAGCATTGATAGCGTGGTTAGCTTCAGCTGAAATGTTTGTTTTTAAACCTCATCTTTCACATGTTCATCGTTTAGACCTGACAGCAACGCTGTTAAATATGCTTTCATTAAAAGTTTCTTCAAATGCTTTAAAATCTTAGCATTGTTGTTAGCATTTATTTAAATGTGTTTTTCTCTTTAGCTTGAATCTTCCAATGTAAACAGCTGTGTAACATTTATACTTGAGAACATCAGTTAGTCTCTAGTTAGTTTCCAATGACATCACAAAAACAGACATCCTGTAACCATGGCAACACAAGCAGTAATATTAAAGGAAGGACTGGTTGGGTTAGAAAGAGTGTGTGAGATCTGCTCATGGATTAGACCCTTAGTCGACGCTGGAGAGAAAATAAAGTCTGAATTATGCTTCACATGTTGATATAGAGAACTACTTGATGTTAAAGCGTAAATATGTCAGTGACCCATTAAAAACTAAACATGGCTGTTATTACAGGAAGGTACGGTAACAACCACAACAACATTTCAATTAGGGAATCCAGAAGTGGCCTGTGAGCTACACAGCGATCAGTCTAACATGTATTCACTCCGCCTAGAACTATAACGTTTGTACCGTCTAGGTGTTTTCTGGTTATATATCTGGTCGGTATGTCCTCCAGAGGAAGTTAGCTAGTTAGCTAGCATGCAATGTATATTATGTTGTAAACATTATCCTAATTATCTCATCACTATCTACAACCGAGGATGTTACCATTTTTAAACTAAAGTAAGACGTGTGTTTGACGTATCTTAGCATGTTGAGGTTTTCCTGTGTGGTCGGTTCACACTATGTAAATCTGGATGAATTTGTATACTTTATGCTACAACTACCCCAGTACTGTACTTGGCAATGTAGAGGCAGCTACTAGTATTTCTAGAGAACCAAGTAGACACTGTTCACCTCAACCTTCAAACAGGAATTAGGTCGCTTGTTGGCTCAAAAGGTGAGCAGCTGGCTCTGAAGACATCTGCACAAACTGGATGATAACATCACATTTTAGCAAAGCTGAGGAGGAGATGCAGCTAGAGGCTCTTTAAGTATCACTTTGTATCATAATAACGGGGAATCTGAATTCACGGCTGAACAGGATTGAAGAGTTGATCAACCTGCAGGTTTATCGAGTTCAGACGGTGAATCTGAGACACGGCTTGTTGACCTCGTACAAGACGGTACTCCTAAGGGAGTTCAGTGATGTGGCCTCCATTTGTCTTTACCTCCTTTAAGAGCGGCAGCCTGTGAGAAGTGTCACACAGTCCCAGCAGGACTGAAGACACAACATCCGGAGACCTTCATCATCATTTCTGGACTCCATTCTGACTACCTTTCATCAGGTTGTGGATTGACCCACAATGAACACCAAGACTTGCTGGATGATGGAGTCACCCCTCCCCCCCCGCTGGGTCTACCTAACCCAGAGTACGACCACGACCCCTGGGTAAGAAAGCAGATGGTCACCACACACTCCATCATGAGAATGACTCCTGATTCAATTCAATTCAAAAATACTTTGATCCCAGAGGGAAATTAACTGTTGTTGTAGCTCATATAATTAATTCTTTAAGGAGTTGTTGTAGATGATGATGGCTGTGGGCAGGAAGGATTTCCTGTAGCCGTCTGTGTTGCAGCAAAACTGAAGAAGCCTCTGACTGAAGACGCTCTGTTGTTGTATGACTGTCTCATGAAGAGGATGCTCAGGGTTGTCCATAATTTTTTGATTTTATTAAGAATCCTTCTTTGCATCATCATCTCCAGATGTTCCACAGTCGTCCCCAGAGCAGAACCAGAGCAGAACCAGAACAGAATCAGAACAGAATCAGAACAGAATCAGAACAGAACCAGAACCTTCTTTATCAGGTTGTTGAGCCTTTTTAAGTCACTGGCTCTGATGCTGCTACCCCAACAGATGATGGAGGAAGAGATTACACTCTCCACAACAGACTTGTAGAAGATCTCCAGCCTCTTGCTGCAAACCTTGAAGGACCTAAGCTTCCTCCAGAAGTCCAGTCTGCTCTGTCCCTTCTTGTAGACGGTTTCACTGTTCAGCCTCCAGTCCAGTCTGTTGTCCAGGGGAACTCTGAGGTATTTATACTCCTCAACCACCTCCACTTCTTCTTCCATGATGGAAACAGTGTTTGACTTATCCCTGTTTCTTCTGAAATCTACAATCATCTCCTTTGTTTTGTTCACATTCAAGGTGAGACGATTGTTTCCACACCATGTCACAAAGCGGTCCACAAGCTCTCTGGATTCAGCTTCTTGTCCATCTCTGATACACCCAACAATTGCAGAGTCATCTGAGTATTTCTGCAGATGACAGGTCTCTGATTTGTACTGGAAGTCTGAGGTGTACAGAGTGAAAAGGAATGG
Source organism: Valencia hispanica (assembly GCA_963556495.2). Lineage (NCBI taxonomy): Eukaryota > Metazoa > Chordata > Actinopteri > Cyprinodontiformes > Valenciidae > Valencia > Valencia hispanica. Next base: position 217,958 of record OY747720.1, on the reverse strand, counting down.
TGAGAGTACGGTCCCCTGTGGTGCTCCTGTGCTGCTGACCACCTGGTTTGACACACAATCCTTCAGTCTCACAAACTGTGGTCTGTTGGTCAGGTAGTCATTGATCCAGGCGATTGTTGAGGCTCCACCTGTGTCTTCAGGAGTTTCTGACAAAGTAAATCAGGCTGAATTGTGTTAAATGCACTGGAGAAATCAGAGAACATGATCCTCATAGTGCTGCTGCCTGATGATGATGATGGGAGAAAACAGTTTTCTGGATTTTTGAAGTGCCTTTAACATGATCCAGCTCCATGCACTTTATGAGAAACGCCCTAAATACGTGTTTATAGCTTTTTTACTAGTGAATAGGTAGAACATTCAAACCCAGCTTTGGATTCAGATTTTTTTTAATGCATTTTCCTTTTTGTCTATAAAAATATTGTGAACATATTAAATGAGTAGCTGCATGACCTCCATGAAGGTGTAACATCCTATTTCATCTTCATGCTTGAAGTTGTGATGACCTCCTGAATATGATCCAAAACGAACATCATGGATCTCACCGACAGACTGGAACGCCCCCCGCGGTGCCATCTGTGTGTTAAATAGTACATGGTCCATGTTGGGGGTGGGGTGGGGGGGTAATGTAGGTCTGTCCGTCTATTTCAGGCTGATTAATTAGAGCGCTTTGAATAAGGCCAGAGAGAGAAGCGGCCATGATGAATACTTCATCTATGTGCCAGTTCCTGAGGCGCCACACGGGTTCTGCTGGTTTACTGGGTCGGATCACCAGTTACCACCGGTCCAGAACCAGTCTGGACAAGCTTCCTTTCCCACCATAAAATGACTAGATAAGACTTCTTCAGAAAAGGTTGTGTTTGTGTGCAGCATGGAGGCAAACATGTACTAGTTCTGCAGCGCCTGTTTAATTCCCCTAAACTAAAACCGGAAATAGTCATAAACTATTCAGAGCTCGCTCTTATCAAAAAGTATTTGGCTCAAGGTCAAAAATATTCAGATATTTGAATAATAAGTGAAGAACTGTGTGTAAATGTGTGATTTTAGAAGCCAGCAGACTGAGTGGAACATGTGGAGAAGGTTCGCTGAGAGCCACCATAGATCCAGGGTGGAGCCAGCAAAGAAGCAGCCATGTGTGGGTCTGGAGGTTCTGGAGGTTCTGGGTCAGGAGATGAGCTCCAGCATACCTCCACCGGTTACCAAGAAGAAGAAGAAGAAGAATTAAGCATGACAGCATGTTTCAGCTGGACCCGATGACCAGAACCTCCTGTGGGACGGAGGGATGATGATGAACCACAGCATCCTAGAACCTCCCAGTACCTCCCAGAACCTCCCAGTACCTCCCAGAACCTCCCAGTACCTCCCAGAATCTCCCAGTACCTCCCAGAACCTCCCAGTACCTCCCAGAACCTCCCAGTACCTCCCAGTACCTCCCAGAATCTCCCAGTACCTCCCAGAACCTCCCAGAACCTCCCAGTACCTCCCAGAACCTCCCAGAACCTCCCAGTACCCCCCAGTACCTCCCAGAACCTCCCAGTACCTCCCAGAACCCCCCAGTACCTCCCAGAACCTCCCAGTACCTCCCAGTACCTCCCAGTACCTCCCAGAACCTCCCAGTACCTCCCAGAACCTCCCAGTACCTCCCAGAACCTCCCAGAACCTCCCAGTACCTCCCAGAACCTCTGAGTAAATTTCACAGAGTGTGGATGTGGGCGCTCGCTGTGAGCTGCATGTGTGAAGAGAGGAGGATGTGAAGATCCAAGGCTGATAAACACATGAGCCGTCATGGACGCCGCCTGCAGCCGAATCAGGACCTTTGACCTTGGACGTTCTACAGCGTGGGATGAAAAAATAAAGAAAGTCACATGACTTTCAACAGAAATGATGAGAGTCATGTGACTGAGCCAGGAACACCTTCTGCTGAGCCCTCAGTGTCCTCACTGGGATTAAACTCAAACATTTTATATCAGGAACTGGATCCCATCAGAACTCCAGCACCGACCCGGTTCTGAAGCTAAATCCAGCCATAGCAGATCAAACAGATATCGACGAGGACTAAAGCAAACAGGTTCTGTTCTGATCCATGGGAAGAACATGGTTCTGTCCCAGCTTTCAGTCCATTCTCATCAGAACCGAATGCAGAGAGGGAATTAGATGAGAGCAGGAAGGACGGATAGGAGAGGATGATGATGATGATGGTGAAGAGGAGCTATTTAAAACCTGGGCTGCAGCTCAGGGAGAGGAACCGTGTGGGCTGAGATGTTGGCCGTCCTGCAGAAACCTGACTGGGACGTTACATAACCACCTCCCGCTTTGGGTTCTGGTCCAGTTTGTCTCGGGTCTGACGGATCTGCTGGAGAAAAGGAGACGTGAACGAACCAAATCTCTGCTTTGGATCTCAGAGGGATTCTGGATTGATGACCCGGTAATGGAACAGGATGAATGAAAAGGTTCTGAACATGTGGATCTTAGAACCGAGACCCGGTTCTTCTCCTCTCCTGTTGGTGTTAGCGGAACATTTCAGAGAAGCTCTCCTAGATAACTTGCTAAGCTAAAGGTTTCTTCAGAGGTCAAACTAAATCAGATAAACTGCAGCATACAGTAGGGCAGGATGCAGAGAAAAATACCCACAATTCACTCAGCTAGGCTCTTTCTGACCCGGTCCGGTAAATCTGGTCTGACCTGGTCTGCTGGAGGAGGAGTCGTCACAAGTGACCAATTAACCAATCATAAGTGGACCTGGGGAAATGGAAGACCTATGCAACATCCAATCATAAAGGGATTAAGGGTTTTTCCTCACCTTTAACCTTTGACCTTTCTCAAATGTGTGTTTCTGGGACCGCTACCTCTCTAAAAACCATCAGATTCTCTTCTGCCTCTGGTGGACGGTGTGGGTACTACAGGAGCGAACATGAAGAACAAAGTTGTTCTGTTTGTGGAGGAGTTAGCAGGCGAGTGCGCCCAGCCAGCCACGTCTCAGGGGTCAGAACCTGGGAACCGGGTCAGAACCTGGGTCAATGGATCAATGTTCTGCTTGTTGAAGCAGGGAGAGAACTAAAACATGGAGGACGGACTGGCTCTGGACCCTCCAGGTCTACCTCCATCCAGACCCATCAGGCTCCTCTAGAACAACCACAGAGGAGAAGTGGAGCACAGCGCCCTCTGGTGGTGGTTTCTGTTTCACTTGCTGTTCCTTTGGTGTGCTTCATTATATTTATATTTATATTTATATTTATATTTATAGAGATGAATGGTCTCAGTCGCTGACATGACGAAGGCTGAGGATGATTTTATTTTTCCTCTCTGGCTCTAAACCTGCAGCACATTAGTTCCTGATTTTAGACAAACCAACACAAAGTATTGACATTCACCTTCCTCAGGATGAAATGAAACAGTCGCCATGGCGAACCATCAGCTGCAGCTCAGCTTCACGTTGCCATGGTGATTCCCAGAGCGGCAAAACATCAGACAGAACTTGTTGGTCTGAAGATGCTGCAACACCCAACAAGCGGCTGTTTCTGTGAGAACGTGAGAACATCTCAGGGTTCTGGGTTCCTTTAGCCTCCATGGAGGAACATCTCAGGGTTCTGTCATGTTCCCTTTTTTGTCTCGTTTCTTCCACAAACACAGAACGACCCAAACAAAGAGCAGAACCCTGAGGAGGAACGTTTATCATTCATAGTTTACATATCTGAAAAGTGTGGCCTGGTCATGATCTCTGATCCTAGTGTTCATTAGTCCTTTTCAATGTTATGGAAATAATAAAATAGACACACAATCCATCAGAAGTGTTCGTCTTAATATCGTTTATGCTTAATAGTTAAACAGGTTTAAACTGTCTCTCTTTCTCTGCATCTGGAGCAAAGAACAACACTGGTGAGTTTATTTATAATCTCATGTAAACAATAAAAAAATGTTTAATTCTTCAATTACATTTATATAAAATGGCATTTGTAGTGTGTGCTATTTTATGTGGTTCATTTAATATTGAATCAATAGGAAATGAATCACATAAAATAACAATCAGTATTATTGATCAAAGTCAGATTGTATGCATCATCATGTTATTAGGTGTTTTCAGTTGAGCCCCAGATATCTGATCATGCCAGAGACTGAACTGTTTAAAGAACTGAAAAACTATTTGGTTCAATTAGTATAACCCAAAACGTTTTATTTAAATGTAAAAGTATTTTGTGTATTTTTTGTGTGTTTACTCTATTAGTTTTTTCTTCATAATTCAACGTATTTATTAGTTTACAGTAAAAGTAAAATTTCTAACTATTAGACAGTTATAAGGGAAGTCAGTTCTCAACTCCAAACTGCCATATTTATTTGTTTAATTTATTAATTTATTAGAGTTTCATCGAGAGAATAGTTTTTACAGTCCTCTGCAGCTTTTCTTCTGGCCAGTCTTTTTGTCTCTTCTCAGCATGATGCTGCCACCACCATGTGTCACTGTGGGGACGGTTGTCGTGGTAACTGGACGATCTACTCAGAAGTCTCTGCGCCTCCCTCAGATCCCAGCAGAGAGCCGTAAAGCTGTTAACCCACTGAGCTCTCTCTGTGTGCGGGTTCGATCCCCGTCCCCGTCCAGCCGTTAATGTTCTCTTTGCGCCGCTGCTGTTTCAGCGAGCCTCCATTTTGAATTTTCCCCGCCTTTCTTCTTGCTTCTCATTTGACTGTGAATGACACGCCCCGCCCACTAAAAGCTGCGTCACGCTTCTGATTGGTCGACACAAACTTTTCTCGCTCTTTCCTTTTTTCCCCACTTCCCTATAAACAAACAACCTGAACCTGGCGGGTCTGATGTTTCCGTGGAGCCGGTAGTGTCTATGGGTCCAGCCTGGTGTTTTCCTGGGTTCCGAGGCCGACATGCAGCGCAGCAAAGCGGCTGTGAGTGTGGAAGTGAAGCGGGTGATCGGAGCTCTGTGCCGGCTGCTAGCGGGCCTCGGTCTGGACCCTGTTCCCGCGCCGGAGGCTTTCAGACGGGCTAAGTTTGGAGGAGGACCCGAGGTGGGCTCAACACGGTTCTGCTTGTGTTCCAGCTCAGTTCGGCTGGTACCGGTTAATAATACAGATAGATGTTTAGTGAAGAAAGACAAACAGAAATAAAATAAATTATTATAATCATGGATTGTATGGAAGCCCTAAAGGGCCACAATTTACTGAACGCTTTGTATGGAAAACACAATTAATGCAAAACAAGAAGCTTTAAAAACAGCATTAAATCCTAACAAGATCATGTCTGTTAGTTAAAATTGAATAAAATAATTTCATTTAGCCACAAACTTCCTCTATTTATAACAAAACCTGTATTCAGCATTGTCTGCAGATTATTGATAAATTAGGCTAGTTTTAGGCTCTGCCAGGGACTCCAAACAAAGATGAATTACCCCCACTGTCAAGATTTTTCACTTTTCTGGTACTTATTAATAAAAACAAGGAGGACTTGGGTCATCATGTGACCTTTGTTCTTCTGAAATAAATCGTCTCCTTTATCACACAAAAGCATGAAAATCATCCAGATTATTGTCAGTGTGTTAAAACATTTCTTATACAGCTGGAGGGAACAGGAGACTTGACTCTCACTAGTCCTAGATTGATTTCTGCTCACATATCAGATCACCTCCTATTGGTTTATTTATTTAACCCTCAGAATAAACAGATCCTTCAGGTAAACTTTTAAAAGAAAACATAAATCAATCTTCTAAAATCGACCGCTAGCCTGAAAATAATCTGTTCTTCTGGTTTTAGTTGAAATAGTTTTTTCCATATTTTCGACCTTTTCATGGCGTTATTGATCTAACCAGGAGCACTGATCAGTGGATTATAAATGTACCAGAATCATCCCATAATAATCATTTTCGCTCATCATCATGCTGGGAAGATTGAGTCTCTGACTGCGCAGCTTCAATGTAAATAATATTCATTATTCGATCTGTTGGAGCTGTTCTAAATTTGATGCCTGGTTATTAGTTTACATGTTTCCATAAAAATAAGGAAATAAGTGAATGAAAATGTTCAGCTGTATTAGGTCAACCTTCTGCTGGTAGATGTTGATCACATTTCCCTCCAGAGACCTGCTGTTTGACCAAATATAGAATAATCATTGGAATCATGGATTACTCAGATTATCAAACCAACAATTAAATAATAACGTCATTCTCAGGCATGAGTTTGATGTTTGTGGTTTTTCTTTCAACAGCTACTCTTATTTTGAAGGAGTAAAATCCTTTAATCTAGTAAACCAACTCTATTTAAAGTATGAATGTCATTGGTCCCGATGCGTAACCCTGTGGAGCACCACCAGCTGCTGCTATGTTGTCTTCAGGCCTGGTGTCCTGCAGCTTTTAGATGTGTCCTTGTTCCAACCCAGCTCATTACAATGGATCAATGACCATTTAGTGCTATTAATAATTAATAATTTACAATTACTACTGCTACTGAAATATTATTATCATGTGTCGTCTCGTTTGTATCCATGTCTCGTGTGGCAAACCTGCAGCCTAGTAATGGGATGGGTGGGCGTGGTATGCAACCGCTAATTTGCATAAAAGTGACAGAGCTTTCTAAACAGCTCGTTTTGAAATTATCCAGAACTGATTTAGTCTGATCGCTTTATGTGAGTGATTTTTGTGCAAAGAGCTTCATTAATATGTTTTGTACAATACACCTCTTATAAGATGTTTAACAAGTCTAAAACTGAACCTGCTGCTTGTTTTGCTCCAGGAAGATCCGTTCTGGCTTCTTCTCTCCAACATCCTTCAGAGGTCAGGGGTCATTTTCTCTGAGACCAGCTGTCAGCTGAGGGGAGGTCGGTTTGTTCTTAGCTCCTGTTAGCTGATGTTAGCTTCTGTTAGCTGATGTTAGCTCCTGTTAGCCCCTTTTAGCTGATGTTAGCTTCTGTTAACCCCTGTTAGCTGATTTTAGCTCCTGTTAGCTCCTGTTAGCCCCTGTTAGCTGATGTTAGCTCCTGTTTGGTGATGTGAGCTTCTGTTAGCTCCTGTTAGCTGATGTTAGCTCCTGTTGGTGATGTTAGCTCATGTTAGGTGATGTTAGCTCCTGTTTGGTGATGTTAGCTCCTGTTAGGTGATGTTAGCTCCTGTTTGGTGATGTTAGCTTCTGTTAGCTGATGTTAGCTCCTGTTAGCTGATGTTAACTCCTGTTAGGTGATGTTAGATTCTGTTAGGTGATGTTAGATTCTGTTAGCTGATGTTAGCTCCTGTTAGCTGATGTTAGCTCCTGTTAGCTGATGTTAACTCCTGTTGGTGATGTTCGCTTCTGTTAGCTGATGTTAGCTCCTGTTTGGTGATGTTAGCTTCTGTTAGCTGATGTTAGCTCCTGTTAGCTGATGTTAACTCCTGTTAGGCGATGTTAGATTCTGTTAGCTGATGTTAGCTTCTGTTAACCCCTGTTAGCTGATTTTAGCTCCTGTTAGGTGATGTTAGCTCCTGTTAGCCCCTGTTACCTGATGTTAGCTCCTGTTAGCCCCTGTTAGCTGATGTTAGCTTCTGTTAACCCCTGCTAGCTCCTGTTAGCTGATGTTACCTCCTGTTAGGTGATGTTAGCTGATGTAAGCTCCTGTTTGGTGATGTTAGCTTCTGTTAGCTCCTGTTAGCTCCTGTTAGCTCCTGTTAGCTGATGTTAGCTTCTGTTAGCTGATGTTAGCTCCTGTTAGCTGATGTTAACTCCTGTTGGTGATGTTAGCTCCTGTTAGCTTCTGTTAGGTGATGTTAGCTGATGCTAGCTCCTGTTTGGTGATGTTAGCTCCTGTTAGCTGATGTTAGCTCCTGTTAGCTGATGTTAGCTTCTGTTAGGTGATGTTAGCTGATGTTAGCTTCTGTTAGCTGATGTTAGCTTCTGTTAGCTGATGTTAGCTCATGTTAGGTGATGTTAGCTCATGTTAACCCCTGTTAGCCCCTGTTAGCCCCTGTTAGCTGATGTTAGCTCCTGTTTGGTGATGTTAGCTTCTGTTAGCTGATGTTAGCTCCTGTTTGGTGATGTTAGCTTCTGTTAGCTGATGTTAGCTCCTGTTAGCTGATGTTAGCTCCTGTTTGGTGATGTTAGCTACTGTTTGGTGATGTTAGCTCCTGTTTGGTGATGTTAGCTCCTGTTAGCTGATGTTAGCTCCTGTTAGCTGATGTTAGCTCCTGTTAGCTGATGTTAGCTTCTGTTTGGTGATGTTAGCTTCTGTTAGCTGATGTTAGCTCCTGTTTGGTGATGTTAGCTCCTGTTAGCTGATGTTAGCTCCTGTTTGGTGATGTTAGCTCCTGTTAGCTGATGTTAGCTCCTGTTTGGTGATGTTAGCTGATGTTAGCTTCTGTTTGGTGATGTTAGCTTCTGTTAGCTGATGTTAGCTCCTGTTAGCTGATGTTAACTCCTGTTGGTGATGTTAGCTTCTGTTAGCTTCTGTTAGGTGATGTTAGCTGATGCTAGCTCCTGTTTGGTGATGTTAGCTCCTGTTAGCTGATGTTAGCTCCTGTTAGCTGATGTTAGCTTCTGTTAGGTGATGTTAGCTGATGTTAGCTTCTGTTAGCTGATGTTAGCTTCTGTTAGCTGATGTTAGCTCATGTTAGGTGATGTTAGCTCATGTTAGGTGATGTTAGCTGATGTTAGCTCCTGTTTGGTGATGTTAGCTCCTGTTAGGTGATGTTAGCTTCTGTTAGCTGATGTTAGCTCCTGTTAGCTGATGTTAACTCCTGTTAGGTGATGTTAGATTCTGTTAGCTGACGTTAGCTCCTGTTTGGTGATGTTAGATTCTGTTAGCTGACGTTAGCTCCTGTTTGGTGATGTTAGCTTCTGTTAGCTGATGTTAGCTCCTGTTAGCTGATGTTAGCTCCTGTTAGCTGATGTTAGCTCCTGTTGGTGATGTTAGCTTCTTTTAGCTGATGTTAACTCCTGTTGGTGATGTTAGCTTCTGTTAGCTGATGTTAGCTCCTGTTAGGTGATGTTAGCTGATGTTAGCTTCTGTTAGCTGATGTTAGCTTCTGTTAGCTGATGTTAGCTCCTGTTTGGTGATGTTAGCTTCTGTTAGCTGATGTTAGCTCCTGTTAGCTGATGTTAACTCCTGTTAGGTGATGTTAGCTTCTGTTTGCTGATGTTGGCTCCTGTTAGGTGATGTTAGCTTCTGTTAGCTGATGTTAGCACCTGTTAAGCCCTGTTAGCTGAAGTTAGCTCCTGTTAGCTGATGTTAACTCCTGTTAGGTGATGTTAGCTACTGTTAACTCCTGTTAGGCGATGTTAGCTTCTGTTAACCCCTGTTTGCCCCTGTTAGCTGATTTTAGCTCCTGTTAGCTCCTGTTAGCCTCTGTTAGCTGATGTTAGCCCCTGTTAGCTGATATTAGCTTCTGTTAACCCCTGTTAGCTTCTGTTAACCCCTGTTAGCTTCTGTTAGCTGATGTTAGCTCCTTTTAGGTGATGTTAGGTTCTGTTAGCTGATGTTAGCACCTGTTTACCCCTGTTAGCTGTTGTTAGGTGATGTTAGCTTCTGTTAACCCCTGTTAGCTTCTGTTAACCCCTGTTAGCTTCTGTTAACCCCTGTTAGCTCCTGTTAGCTCCTGTTAGCTGATGTTAGCTTCTGTTAGCTTCTGTTAGGTCCTGTTAGGTGATGTTAGATTCTGTTTGCTGATGTTAGCTTCTGTTACCCCTTTTTAGCTCCTGTTAGCTGATGTTAGCTACTGTTAGCTGATGTTGGCTTCTTTTAGCTGATGTTAGCTTCTTTTAACTCCTGTTAGCTTCTTTTAGCTGATGTTAGCTCCTGTTAGCTGATCTTAGCTACTGTTAGCTGATGTTGGCTTCTTTTAGCTGATGTTAGCTTCTTTTAACTCCTGTTAGCTTCTGTTAGCTGATGTTATCTACTGTTAGCTGATGTTAGCTTCTGTTAGTTTCTGTTAACCCCTGTTAGCTCCTGTTAGCTGATGTTAGCTCCTGTTAGGTGATGTTAGCTTCTGTTAACCCCTTTTAGCTTCTGTTAGCTGATGTTAGCTTCTGTTAACCCCTTTTAGCTTCTGTTAGCTGATGTTAGCTTCTGTTAACCCCTTTTAGCTCCTATTAGCTGCTGTTAGTTCCTGTTAGCTGATCAGAACCAGTCAGAACCAGTCAGCTCTGAAAGGTAAAATCGAGTCCGCTTGGATGCTTAGGTGGCTTAGAGTCCAGTTCTGGTTGTTCCCCCTCAGACTGCAGGAAGCTGGTGTCTTGCGGCCTCTGGCAGAGCGGTTACCACGGTGACTGGATGTACGGCGCCGACGGAGACGGTGTCTCCAGCAGAGACCTCCTCCTGGCGCTGGGTTGGCTGCTGGCTAACGGAGTTCTGGAGAAGCTGCTGACAGGTCGAGTAGCCGAGCTGGACCGGACGCTGCTGTCTCCTGCTCCAGTAAGGATGAAAACCCTGGTAACTATGGACGCTCGTGTTCAGGAGAAACCGGACCTCTCAGTCGAGCCGGACGCCGCCTCGCTGAGGAGACTGCAGTGGCTGATGGGTAATCTGAGACATCAGGGACGGACTCTGCTGTCCGCTGTAGGAGCGCGAAGCCGAGTGCTGCATGAGGTAAGGAGCCTGACTTCTCTCACTGTGTCCTCTAGGGGGCAGCAAAGGTTTCTAGAACCAGTTTAAACCCAGGAGAAAGAACCAAACAGAACAGTAGAACCTGGTTCCAAATACAGACGTTCCACCTGCAGAACCTTAAATGACTAAAAGAAACAGCCGTCTTTTAACTTTAATTTAACTTTAATTCCAATGCTGCAAATGAAACAGAAAATGATTAAAAACTTTATGATTTCATCCTCAGGTCCTTTCTGCCAGCCAGGATGGCTCTGCAGCGCCCCCTGCTGGCCGCAGCTCTGCAGCGCTGACAGAGGTGTGTTTGTTCACAGGCTCTCTGGTGAAACTTCAGCTTCATGTTAAACTAAAACCAGGAAACAGGAGAATGTCGCTGATGATCTGTACAGAACCGGTTCAGAATCCAGGAGAAGCAGAATAAACCCAGACTCAGCAGTAGAAGAGGCGTTTCGTCCATGGAGATGATTCATATTTGTCCTCAAATCAAATTTTTAGGTGTTATTATTGATGGAAAACTGACTTGGAAACAACACACTGAATTTGTCTGTAGAAAGATGATGAACTCAGTCGCTAACTAAAGTAAAGTTAGTCATTTTATGACATGTCATTATATATTCGTGCCACATGTCAGTCATACCTTTATAAGATTCTATTAACAAAAAAAACTCTCCGTTTAGTTAGTTTTTCAAATGGACTTTCTTCATCTGCTCTTCTTTTTATAAAAAACTAAATTTTATATATATATATATATTAAAATATATATATTAGAAGTTAAAATATCTGTTATTGGAGAGATTTTTAAGACCATACGGTCTTTATTTATTGTTCATGCTTTTTATTGATGTTGATGTTTGTGTGCAAATAAACTAAAGTACTGATGGACAGTAAGGAGAAGCTCTGCTGGACGTTTAAATCTGAAATCATGATGAACAAGAAGAGCCACACAGCTGGAGCAGTGCTGCCACCTTGTGGTAGCAGTCATGTATTACAGCCTGGTAGCAGATTATGAACATTGATCCAGACCTCCAGGTTCTCTCCAGTATCTGCTCTCAGTTCTGGGTCTGGGCTCCTTTTGCACCAGTGGGGCGGAGCCTGGAGGAGATTTCTTCCAAACCCAGTTCCTCCCTTTCAGATTGTCTCATGGAGATCAGATCTTGGTTCTCCTCAAATTTTCTCAAACTCCACAGTAATAAAGCTGAAGTGTTACTCGTTGGCACAGCCTCCATTTTAACCAAACTCCACCGTTTCTCCCTTTCCTTGCTCCTCATGCTGCTGCCTCAGAATCCTGGATCAACGTTAAATCTCTAATTGTGGCGTCTAAGTGCCTCCGTAGCCCCGCCCCTCCTGCTTCAATTCAATTCAATTCAGTTTATTTATATAGCGCCGATTCACAACAGATGTTTCATCTCAAGGCTCTTAACAAGAAGTCATTTCAATACATTTATACAAACATTCCAATCAGTTAAAAAGTTTCCTATTTAAGGAATCCCAGCAGATTGCGTCAGACATTGGCATGAGGTTGGGCCCCGTTGATGCAGACTTTCCAACCACAGCAATCCTTCAGCAATCCCTCATACTGAGCAAGCATGTAGCGACGGTGGAGAGGAAAAACTCCCCTTTAACAGGAAGAAACCTCCAACAGAACCAGGCTCAGTAGGAGCGGCCATCTGCCACGACCGTCTGGGGGTTTGAGAAGACAGAGCAGAGACACAGAAGGAACAGAAGATCTGATATAAGAGAACTTTCTATGTTACAGAAAGTAAAAAGTTGATAACAGGACACAGTGGATGTTCAGTTACTGGGAGGATCATCCCAGTCGATGCCCCCCGTCCAACAGGGCATTGCAGCCAAGCAAGATACCAGACCAGGTATATCTTCTATGGAGAGAAAAACACTGAGAGAAAACAAAGTTAACAGTCGAAATAACAGAATGTACTGTAATACAACTGGAGAGTCGTAGGAGAAAATGTAAGTAGCAGAGTGAAGAAAAGTGGTAAGTCTGTCCTCCAGCAGTCTAAGCCTATAGCAGCATAACTACAGAGATAGCTCAGGATGACCTTAGCCACTCTAACTATAAGCTTTATCAAAAAGGAAAGTTTTAAGCCTGGCCTTAAAAGTAAACAGAGTGTCTGCCTCACGGACTAAAGCTGGGAGCTGGTTCCACAGGAGAGGAGCCTGATAACTAAAAGATCTGCCTCCCATTCTACTTTTAGAGGTCCTAGGAACTACAAGTAAACCTGCAGTCTGAGAGCGAAGTGCTCTTTTAGGAACATATGGAACAATTAGATCTCTGATGGATGATGGAGCTGATTATTATGGGCTTTATATGGAAGAAGGAGGATCTTAGATTCTATTCTGGATTTAACAGGGAGCCAATGAAGGGAAGCTAAAACAGGAGAAATGTGATCTCTCTTTTTAATATTCATCAGAACTCTTGCTGCAGCATTTTGGATCAACTGAAGGCTTTTAATGGCATTTTGTGGACTTCCTGATAGTAAAGAATTACAGTAGTCCAGCCTTGAGGTAACAAATGCATGAACTAGTTCATTCATCAATTCATCAGCCAATCATCTTGTTCCTTTTTCCCGGCTCGTCACCATGAGGAGCAGAGCTTTCAGTCGTCTGGAATCAGTTCATCCTAGAAATATTGATTTTACATCACAAAAGAATCTGTTCAAACGACCTGATTCACTTTAGAATCTGATTCTGGTTGCTGGACTGTTTTCTGATTCACTATTTGTGAATCCGGTCCGGTCTTCTTCTTCTGCTCATTCAGGTGTTGATGGTTGTTATTGCAGGACTGCGTGTGTCTGCAGCAGCTCTGTGACCTCCTGGAGGCGTTCGTCAGCTGGAAGCAGGTGGAGAACATCTTCTGGACCTGGATGGTGGGTCGGATCAACACGGTACCACGCCTCCGCCGGACTGCGCCGCTAACTTCATCGTATCTGTGTGTTTGCAGAACAGCGTGGCCGACCGCCGTCCGCCCGGTCCCCGCGTCAGGATGCCCGCCTGGAGGCCGGGGACATGTTACCATGGGAACCAGAGGCTGGAGGAGGCGCTGATGAGGCTGCAGGTCCCACTTTAATGTTTCAGATTACAGAAATAATTCAGAAAACTGGTTTCACGTCTGGATTTCATTTATTGAGGGAAAAAGTATTCACCCCCCGTGTTAAAACTCCTAGACCTGCAGAGTTAAAAGAACCATTACCAGAACCCGTCTGGTCCACATCTGAATACATTCAGGACGTCTGAGGGGTGTGAATACTATTTTTTCTCTAGTGGGGTGTAAATATTTTTTTTTATCTGGCGGGGTGTGAATACTATTTTTTCTGTGGTGGGATGTGAATACTATTTTTTCTCTGGCAGGGTGTAAATACTATTTTTTCTCTGGCGGGGTGTGAATACTATTTTTTTCTCTGGCGGGGTGTGAATACTATTTTTTTTTCTCTGGTGGGGTGTGAATACTATTTTTTCTCTGGCGGGGTGTAAATACAATTTTTTTTCTCTGGTGGGGTGTGAATACTATTTTTTTTCTCTGGTGGGGTGTGAATACTATTTTTTTTCTCTGGTGGGGTGTGAATACTATTTTTTTTCTCTGGCGGGGTGTGAATGCTATTTTTTCTCTGGCGGGGTGTGAATGCTATTTTTTCTCTGGCGGGGTGTGAATGCTATTTTTTCTCTGGCGGGGTGTGAATACTATTTCTTTCTCTGGTGGGGTGTGAATACGATTTTTTCTCTGGCGGGGTGTGAATACTATTTTTTTCTCTGGTGGGGTGTGAATACTATTTTTTCTCTGGCGGGGTGTGAATACTATTTTTTTTATCTCTGGTGGGGTGTGAATACTATTGTTTTTTCTCTGGTGGGGTGTGAATACTATTTTTTTCTCTGGCGGGGTGTGAATACTATTGTTTTTTCTCTGGTGGGGTGTGAATACTATTTTTTTCTCTGGTGGGGTGTGAATACTATTTTTTTTCTCTGGTGGGGTGTGAATACTATTGTTTTTTCTCTGGTGGGGTGTGAATACTATTTTTTTTCTCTGGTGGGGTGTGAATACTATTTTTTTCTCTGGCGGGGTGTGAATACTATTTTTTTCTCTGGCGGGGTGTGAATACTATTTTTTCTCTGGCGGGGTGTGAATACTATTTTTTCTCTGGCGGGGTGTGAATACTATTTTTTTTTCTCTGGCAGGGTGTGAATACTATTTTTTTCTCTGGCGGGGTGTGAATACTATTTTTTTCTCTGGCGGGGTGTGAATACTATTTTTTTCTCTGGCGGGGTGTGAATACTATTTTTTTCTCTGGCGGGGTGTGAATACTATTTTTTTTTTTCTGGTGGGGTGTGAATACTATTTTTTTTCTCTGGCAGGGTGTGAATACAATTTTTTTCTCTGGCGGGGTGTGAATACTATTTTTTTTCTCTGGCAGGGTGTGAATACTATTTTTTCTCTGGCGGGGTGTGAATACTATTTTTTTTTCTCTGGCAGGGTGTGAATACTATTTTTTTTCTCTGGCGGGGTGTGAATACTATTTTTTGTCTGGTGGGGTGTGAATACTATTTTTTCTCTGGCGGGGTGTGAATACTATTTTTTCTCTGGCGGGGTGTGAATACTATTTTTTCTCTGGCGGGGTGTGAATACTATTTTTTCTCTGGCGGGGTGTGAATACAATTTATTTTTTCTCTGGTGGGGTGTGAATACTATTTTTTTCTCTGGCGGGGTGTGAATACTATTTTTTTTCTCTGGCAGGGTGTGAATACTATTTTTTCTCTGGCAGGGTGTGAATACTATTTTTTTCTCTGGCGGGGTGTGAATACTATTTTTTTCTCTGGCGGGGTGTGAATACTATTTTTTCTCTGGCGGGGTGTGAATACTATTTTTTCTCTGGCAGGGTGTGAATACTATTTTTTTCTCTGGCAGGGTGTGAATACTATTTTTTTCTCTGGCGGGGTGTGAATACTATTTTTTTCTCTGGCGGGGTGTGAATACTATTTTTTCTCTGGCGGGGTGTTAATACTATTTTTTCTCTGGCGGGGTGTTAATACTATTTTTTCTCTGGCGGGGTGTTAATACTATTTTTTCTCTGGCGGGGTGTGAATACTATTTTTTCTCTGGCGGGGTGTGAATACTATTTTTTCTCTGGCGGGGTGTGAATACTATTTTTTCTCTGGCGGGGTGTGAATACAATTTATTTTTTCTCTGGTGGGGTGTGAATACTATTTTTTCTCTGGCAGGGTGTGAATACTATTTTTTTCTCTGGCGGGGTGTGAATACTATTTTTTTCTCTGGCGGGGTGTGAATACTATTTTTTCTCTGGCGGGGTGTGAATACTATTTTTTCTCTGGCAGGGTGTGAATACTATTTTTTTCTCTGGCAGGGTGTGAATACTATTTTTTTCTCTGGCAGGGTGTGAATACTATTTTTTTCTCTGGCGGGGTGTGAATACTATTTTTTCTCTGGCAGGGTGTGAATACTATTTTTTTCTCTGGCGGGGTGTGAATACTATTTTTTTCTCTGGCGGGGTGTGAATACTATTTTTTTTCTCTGGCGGGGTGTGAATACTATTTTTTTCTCTGGCGGGGTGTGAATACTATTTTTTTTCTCTGGCAGGGTGTGAATACTATTTTTTCTCTGGCGGGGTGTGAATACTATTTTTTTTCTCTGGCAGGGTGTGAATACTATTTTTTTTCTCTGGCGGGGTGTGAATACTTTTTTTTCTCTGGCGGGGTGTTAATACTATTTTTTCTCTGGCGGGGTGTGAATACTATTTTTTCTCTGGCGGGGTGTGAATACTATTTTTTCTCTGGCGGGGTGTGAATACCTTTCCTCTTCTCTCCAGGAAGCTCCAAGCCGACTCGGAGAAACAAGCTCAGAGAACGATGGGGGCGTGGCCGCCCTTCCTCCTGGCTCCGCCCCCTGCCTCCACCAGGTGTGCCGCCCCAGGCTGCAGGCCGGCAGCCGTCCAGCAGAGGGGCTCCAGGGCGGGGCCTGGGCCCCGGGCGGCCTCCCTGCCTCCCAGGCCGTGGAGCTGCTGCTCCAGGCTGAAGGTGGGCTGCTGCAGAGGAGAGACGGCCGCCGTCTGGCCACCAGGAAGCGGCTGCAGCGGCTGATGGACGGTCTGGAGGAGCAGGTCTTCATCCCGCTGTAGATGATGATCAGAGAGGAACCACAGATGCTTCCTCTCATATTTAATAACTCCAGTCGGCTGATTACAGCAGCCGTAAAAACACATACATCAATAAAACGCTTTTCACTGGTAAAACTGAGCCCTGGACATCCGTTACCATGGAGACCAGAACAGCTGCATCTTGATCCCTCGCATGAAAACCAAACATTCAGATTCTCAATGTTTATACGGTTCACCATAAATCGATTAACTGCGATGTGAAACGTACAAAATCGATAGTGATTCAAAATGTTTAAAAATAGATTATTTTTCATAATAATTAAATGAGAAAAATATAAAAGTGCTACACGGACATTTTTAGGGGACGGACCGGCAGAAACATCATGGCTTCCGCTGGTGTTTCAGACATGCAGCGTGAAATTAACAAAGTCCAGCAAATATTTGATCCTTTAGTTGTGAAAGAATCGTCTCTGTTGTTGTTTCTCATGTTAGCAGCATGTTCCACTTTCTCGGTTCTGTCCGCGGCGTCCTCCCCGAGCTGCTGCTCATGTTTACCAGACGTCAGCCCAAGGGGAGCTTTAAGTCTGAAACATCCATCCCATAATATGTGGCAGAGCTGGTAGATTAGTTTCTGTGTATGACAGGTGGCAAACATCCCATTGGTCAATCTGACACAGAAAGTATGAAAACGCTGCAAAGTTACAGTTCTGGATTAAATAGTGAAAAAAACACAGACTGGAGTATAAACTTTATGTGTCTTTGGGAGAATTCTGCTTTTTATTTTCTATTACTCTGAATAGAAAAATAATACTTATTTTCTCAGAATTTCAGGATATAATTTCATATTTTGTGTAGTTTTTGTCCTGTATGACTTAAAAAGGGAGCTATTCTAGTTATAGATTTGTTTTCTAATAAAGAAGATTAATTATTTCTATTTAGATTTTAAAGTTATTCCTGTAAAAGCTGATCTGAAGTTTTTTTAATTTTTCTTTTTAATCACATAGAGCAGAAATACTTTAAATATGTTAAAATTTCTTTAAGTAAACAGAAAATGATTGACGTGTTTAAGTTTCCTGTTTTAGGGAAATCAAATAGGATCATCTTAGTAGCCATGGAAGGAATGAAGAAAAACCCTAAATGGGGTAAAAAGAATCGTTTTATAATCTAATCGTAATCGTGAGGCGCCCATGATGGATCAGCTCTAGTTAAACCTGCAGCTTGGAGATGATGAAGATGAAGATCTACGAGGAGTGGACTTGAGTCAGACGGATCCAGGAGATGGACTACAGCGGTCACAGTCCAGAACTAAGAGCCGGTACCGACCAGAACCTGGAGGTGTGATCTGATGTTCTGAGGAACTGAACGTTGGGCTGTAAACAGGAATAAATATTGACAGACGAATGAAGGAGCAACGTGGGAAACGAATCCATCAATGAACGGTTTTAGATTCATCTACACGTCTACTTTGACTCATGAAGAAGCATCTACACCTTCAGCTGTTAAGTTAACGCCATTAAAATCTGAAACTGATCCTGGAAAAGTTTGGAATATTAACTGGAAAATTAGCAGGAAGGCGAAGCTGAAAGATTTTGTTGCAGTTCTACCAATCGACCAGCAGGGGTCACACTAGAGCTTCTAAGGCTGTAGGAACAAAAATAGCGGATAAGTTTGAGAGAAGTTTGGTTTTGGTCTCAATCAGCCTCAGACCAACATTGATCAGGAACATAAGAACATCTGTGTTTTTATTTAACCTCCACCTTTAATCCCATCATGTTTATTACTGAGGAAACATCTAACATCTTTAATCCCATCATGTTTATTACTGAGGAAACATCTAACATATTTAATCCCATCATCATGTTTATTACTGAGGAAACATCTAACATCTTTAATCCCATCATCATGTTTATTACTGAGGAAACATCTAACATCTTTAATCCCATCATCATGTTTATTACTGAGGAAACATCTAACACCTTTAATCCCATCATGTTTATTACTGAGGAAACATCTAACATCTTTAATCCCATCATCATGTTTATTACTGAGGAAACATCTAACATCTTTAATCCCATCATCATGTTTATTACTGAGGAAACATCTAACACCTTTAATCCCATCATCATGTTTATTACTGAGGAAACATCTAACATCTTTAATCCCATCATGTTTATTACTGAGGAAACATCTAACATCTTTAATCCCATCATCATGTTTATTACTGAGGAAACATCTAACATCTTTAATCCCATCATCATGTTTATTACTGAGGAAACATCTAACATCTTTAATCCCATCATCATGTTTATTACTGAGGAAACATCTAACACCTTTAATCCCATCATCATGTTTATTACTGAGGAAACATCTAACATCTTTAATCCCATCATCATGTTTATTACTGAGGAAACATCTAACATCTTTAATCCCATCATGTTTATTACTGAGGAAACATCTAACATCTTTAATCCCATCATGTTTATTACTGAGGAAACATCTAACATCTTTAATCCCATCATGTTTATTACTGAGGAAACATCTAACACCTTTAATCCCATCATCATGTTTATTACTGAGGAAACATCTAACATCTTTAATCCCATCATCATGTTTATTACTGAGGAAACATCTAACATCTTTAATCCCATCATCATGTTTATTACTGAGGAAACATCTAACACCTTTAATCCCATCATCATGTTTATTACTGAGGAAACATCTAACATCTTTAATCCCATCATCATGTTTATTACTGAGGAAACATCTAACATCTTTAATCCCATCATCATGTTTATTACTGAGGAAACATCTAACATCTTTAATCCCATCATGTTTATTACTGAGGAAACATCTAACATCTTTAATCCCATCATGTTTATTACTGAGGAAACATCTAACATCTTTAATCCCATCATCATGTTTATTACTGAGGAAACATCTAACATCTTTAATCCCATCATCATGTTTATTACTGAGGAAACATCTAACATCTTTAATCCCATCATGTTTATTACTGAGGAAACATCTAACATCTTTAATCCCATCATGTTTATTACTGAGGAAACATCTAACATCTTTAATCCCATCATCATGTTTATTACTGAGGAAACATCTAACATCTTTAATCCCATCATCATGTTTATTACTGAGGAAACATCTAACATCTTTAATCCCATCATCATGTTTATTACTGAGGAAACATCTAACATCTTTAATCCCATCATCATGTTTATTACTGAGGAAACATCTAACATCTTTAATCCCATCATCATGTTTATTACTGAGGAAACATCTAACATCTTTAATCCCATCATCATGTTTATTACTGAGGAAACATCTAACATCTTTAATCCCATCATCATGTTTATTACTGAGGAAACATCTAACATCTTTAATCCCATCATCATGTTTATTACTGAGGAAACATCTAACATCTTTAATCCCATCATTTTATTACTGAGGAAACATCTAACATCTTTAATCCCATCATCATGTTTATTACTGAGGAAACATCTAACATCTTTAATCCCATCATCATGTTTATTACTGAGGAAACATCTAACATCTTTAATCCCATCATCATGTTTATTACTGAGGAAACATCTAACATCTTTAATCCCATCATCATGTTTATTACTGAGGAAACATCTAACACCTTTAATCCCATCATCATGTTTATTACTGAGGAAACATCTAACACCTTTAATCCCATCATCATGTTTATTACTGAGGAAACATCTAACATCTTTAATCCCATCATCATGTTTATTACTGAGGAAACATCTAACATCTTTAATCCCATCATCATGTTTATTACTGAGGAAACATCTAACATCTTTAATCCCATCATGTTTATTACTGAGGAAACATCTAACATCTTTAATCCCATCATCATGTTTATTACTGAGGAAACATCTAACACCTTTAATCCCATCATGTTTATTACTGAGGAAACATCTAACATCTTTAATCCCATCATCATGTTTATTACTGAGGAAACATCTAACATCTTTAATCCCATCATCATGTTTATTACTGAGGAAACATCTAACATCTTTAATCCCATCATGTTTATTACTGAGGAAACATCTAACATCTTTAATCCCATCATCATGTTTATTACTGAGGAAACATCTAACATCTTTAATCCCATCATGTTTATTACTGAGGAAACATCTAACATCTTTAATCCCATCATCATGTTTATTACTGAGGAAACATCTAACATCTTTAATCCCATCATCATGTTTATTACTGAGGAAACATCTAACACCTTTAATCCCATCATGTTTATTACTGAGGAAACATCTAACATCTTTAATCCCATCATCATGTTTATTACTGAGGAAACATCTAACATCTTTAATCCCATCATCATGTTTATTACTGAGGAAACATCTAACATCTTTAATCCCATCATCATGTTTATTACTGAGGAAACATCTAACATCTTTAATCCCATCATCATGTTTATTACTGAGGAAACATCTAACATCTTTAATCCCATCATTTTATTACTGAGGAAACATCTAACATCTTTAATCCCATCATGTTTATTACTGAGGAAACATCTAACATCTTTAATCCCATCATGTTTATTACTGAGGAAACATCTAACATCTTTAATCCCATCATCATGTTTATTACTGAGGAAACATCTAACATCTTTAATCCCATCATCATGTTTATTACTGAGGAAACATCTAACATCTTTAATCCCATCATCATGTTTATTACTGAGGAAACATCTAACACCTTTAATCCCATCATGTTTATTACTGAGGAAACATCTAACACCTTTAATCCCATCATCATGTTTATTACTGAGGAAACATCTAACATCTTTAATCCCATCATCATGTTTATTACTGAGGAAACATCTAACACCTTTAATCCCATCATGTTTATTACTGAGGAAACATCTAACATCTTTAATCCCATCATCATGTTTATTACTGAGGAAACATCTAACACCTTTAATCCCATCATCATGTTTATTACTGAGGAAACATCTAACACCTTTAATCCCATCATCATGTTTATTACTGAGGAAACATCTAACACCTTTAATCCCATCATGTTTATTACTGAGGAAACATCTAACATCTTTAATCCCATCATCATGTTTATTACTGAGGAAACATCTAACATCTTTAATCCCATCATCATGTTTATTACTGAGGAAACATCTAACACCTTTAATCCCATCATCATGTTTATTACTGAGGAAACATCTAACACCTTTAATCCCATCATCATGTTTATTACTGAGGAAACATCTAACATCTTTAATCCCATCATCATGTTTATTACTGAGGAAACATCTAACATCTTTAATCCCATCATGTTTATTACTGAGGAAACATCTAACATCTTTAATCCCATCATGTTTATTACTGAGGAAACATCTAACACCTTTAATCCCATCATCATGTTTATTACTGAGGAAACATCTAACACCTTTAATCCCATCATGTTTATTACTGAGGAAACATCTAACATCTTTAATCCCATCATCATGTTTATTACTGAGGAAACATCTAACACCTTTAATCCAACATCATGTTTATTACTGAGGAAACATCTAACATCTTTAATCCCATCATCATGTTTATTACTGAGGAAACATCTAACATCTTTAATCCCATCATCATGTTTATTACTGAGGAAACATCTAACATCTTTAATCCCATCATCATGTTTATTACTGAGGAAACATCTAACACCTTTAATCCCATCATGTTTATTACTGAGGAAACATCTAACATCTTTAATCCCATCATCATGTTTATTACTGAGGAAACATCTAACATCTTTAATCCCATCATCATGTTTATTACTGAGGAAACATCTAACATCTTTAATCCCATCATCATGTTTATTACTGAGGAAACATCTAACATCTTTAATCCCATCATGTTTATTACTGAGGAAACATCTAACATCTTTAATCCCATCATGTTTATTACTGAGGAAACATCTAACATCTTTAATCCCATCATCATGTTTATTACTGAGGAAACATCTAACATCTTTAATCCCATCATCATGTTTATTACTGAGGAAACATCTAACATCTTTAATCCCATCATCATGTTTATTACTGAGGAAACATCTAACATCTTTAATCCCATCATCATGTTTATTACTGAGGAAACATCTAACATCTTTAATCCCATCATGTTTATTACTGAGGAAACATCTAACATCTTTAATCCCATCATCATGTTTATTACTGAGGAAACATCTAACATCTTTAATCCCATCATCATGTTTATTACTGAGGAAACATCTAACATCTTTAATCCCATCATCATGTTTATTACTGAGGAAACATCTAACATCTTTAATCTCATTTTATTACTGAGGAAACATCTAACATCTTTAATCCCATCATCATGTTTATTACTGAGGAAACATCTAACATCTTTAATCCCATCATGTTTATTACTGAGGAAACATCTAACATCTTTAATCCCATCATCATGTTTATTACTGAGGAAACATCTAACATCTTTAATCCCATCATCATGTTTATTACTGAGGAAACATCTAACATCTTTAATCCCATCATCATGTTTATTACTGAGGAAACATCTAACATCTTTAATCCCATCATCATGTTTATTACTGAGGAAACATCTAACATCTTTAATCCCATCATGTTTATTACTGAGGAAACATCTAACATCTTTAATCCCATCATCATGTTTATTACTGAGGAAACATCTAACATCTTTAATCCCATCATCATGTTTATTACTGAGGAAACATCTAACATCTTTAATCCCATCATGTTTATTACTGAGGAAACATCTAACATCTTTAATCCCATCATCATGTTTATTACTGAGGAAACATCTAACACCTTTAATCCCATCATGTTTATTACTGAGGAAACATCTAACATCTTTAATCCCATCATGTTTATTACTGAGGAAACATCTAACATCTTTAATCCCATCATGTTTATTACTGAGGAAACATCTAACATCTTTAATCCCATCATCATGTTTATTACTGAGGAAACATCTAACATCTTTAATCCCATCATCATGTTTATTACTGAGGAAACATCTAACATCTTTAATCCCATCATCATGTTTATTACTGAGGAAACATCTAACAATCCTTTAATCCCATCATCATCATGTTTATTACTGAGGAAACATCTAACATCTTTAATCCCATCATCATGTTTATTACTGAGGAAACATCTAACATCTTTAATCCCATCATCATGTTTATTACTGAGGAAACATCTAACACCTTTAATCCCATCATCATGTTTATTACTGAGGAAACATCTAACATCTTTAATCCCATCATCATGTTTATTACTGAGGAAACATCTAACATCTTTAATCCCATCATCATGTTTATTACTGAGGAAACATCTAACATCTTTAATCCCATCATCATGTTTATTACTGAGGAAACATCTAACATCTTTAATCCCATCATCATGTTTATTACTGAGGAAACATCTAACATCTTTAATCCCATCATCATGTTTATTACTGAGGAAACATCTAACATCTTTAATCCCATCATCATGTTTATTACTGAGGAAACATCTAACATCTTTAATCCCATCATCATGTTTATTACTGAGGAAACATCTAACACCTTTAATCCCATCATCATGTTTATTACTGAGGAAACATCTAACATCTTTAATCCCATCATCATGTTTATTACTGAGGAAACATCTAACATCTTTAATCCCATCATCATGTTTATTACTGAGGAAACATCTAACACCTTTAATCCCATCATGTTTATTACTGAGGAAACATCTAACATCTTTAATCCCATCATCATGTTTATTACTGAGGAAACATCTAACATCTTTAATCCCATCATCATGTTTATTACTGAGGAAACATCTAACATCTTTAATCCCATCATCATGTTTATTACTGAGGAAACATCTAACATCTTTAATCCCATCATCATGTTTATTACTGAGGAAACATCTAACATCTTTAATCCCATCATCATGTTTATTACTGAGGAAACATCTAACACCTTTAATCCCATCATCATGTTTATTACTGAGGAAACATCTAACATCTTTAATCCCATCATCATGTTTATTACTGAGGAAACATCTAACATCTTTAATCCCATCATCATGTTTATTACTGAGGAAACATCTAACATCTTTAATCCCATCATCATGTTTATTACTGAGGAAACATCTAACATCTTTAATCCCATCATCATGTTTATTACTGAGGAAACATCTAACACCTTTAATCCCATCATCATGTTTATTACTGAGGAAACATCTAACACCTTTAATCCCATCATCATGTTTATTACTGAGGAAACATCTAACACCTTTAATCCCATCATCATGTTTATTACTGAGGAAACATCTAACACCTTTAATCCCATCATCATGTTTATTACTGAGGAAACATCTAACATCTTTAATCCCATCATCATGTTTATTACTGAGGAAACATCTAACATCTTTAATCCCATCATCATGTTTATTACTGAGGAAACATCTAACATCTTTAATCCCATCATCATGTTTATTACTGAGGAAACATCTAACATCTTTAATCCCATCATCATGTTTATTACTGAGGAAACATCTAACACCTTTAATCCCATCATCATGTTTATTACTGAGGAAACATCTAACATCTTTAATCCCATCATCATGTTTATTACTGAGGAAACATCTAACATCTTTAATCCCATCATCATGTTTATTACTGAGGAAACATCTAACATCTTTAATCCCATCATCATGTTTATTACTGAGGAAACATCTAACATCTTTAATCCCATCATCATGTTTATTACTGAGGAAACATCTAACATCTTTAATCCCATCATCATGTTTATTACTGAGGAAACATCTAACACCTTTAATCCCATCATCATGTTTATTACTGAGGAAACATCTAACACCTTTAATCCCATCATCATGTTTATTACTGAGGAAACATCTAACACCTTTAATCCCATCATCATGTTTATTACTGAGGAAACATCTAACATCTTTAATCCCATCATCATGTTTATTACTGAGGAAACATCTAACATCTTTAATCCCATCATCATGTTTATTACTGAGGAAACATCTAACATCTTTAATCCCATCATGTTTATTACTGAGGAAACATCTAACATCTTTAATCCCATCATCATGTTTATTACTGAGGAAACATCTAACATCTTTAATCCCATCATCATGTTTATTACTGAGGAAACATCTAACACCTTTAATCCCATCAGGAAACAATCATGTTTATTACTGAGGAAACATCTAACATCTTTAATCCCATCATCATGTTTATTACTGAGGAAACATCTAACACCTTTAATCCCATCATCATGTTTATTACTGAGGAAACATCTAACATCTTTAATCCCATCATCATGTTTATTACTGAGGAAACATCTAACATCTTTAATCCCATCATCATGTTTATTACTGAGGAAACATCTAACATCTTTAATCCCATCATCATGTTTATTACTGAGGAAACATCTAACACCTTTAATCCCATCATCATGTTTATTACTGAGGAAACATCTAACACCTTTAATCCCATCATCATGTTTATTACTGAGGAAACATCTAACACCTTTAATCCCATCATGTTTATTACTGAGGAAACATCTAAC
>OY747720.1:162500-191430 GCA_963556495.2 Valencia hispanica | reverse complement strand
CTGAGGAAACATCTAACATCTTTAATCCCATCATCATGTTTATTACTGAGGAAACATCTAACATCTTTAATCCCATCATCATGTTTATTACTGAGGAAACATCTAACATCTTTAATCCCATCATCATGTTTATTACTGAGGAAACATCTAACATCTTTAATCCCATCATCATGTTTATTACTGAGGAAACATCTAACACCTTTAATCCCATCATCATGTTTATTACTGAGGAAACATCTAACACCTTTAATCCCATCATCATGTTTATTACTGAGGAAACATCTAACATCTTTAATCCCATCATCATGTTTATTACTGAGGAAACATCTAACATCTTTAATCCCATCATCATGTTTATTACTGAGGAAACATCTAACATCTTTAATCCCATCATCATGTTTATTACTGAGGAAACATCTAACATCTTTAATCCCATCATCATGTTTATTACTGAGGAAACATCTAACATCTTTAATCCCATCATCATGTTTATTACTGAGGAAACATCTAACACCTTTAATCCCATCATCATGTTTATTACTGAGGAAACATCTAACATCTTTAATCCCATCATCATGTTTATTACTGAGGAAACATCTAACACCTTTAATCCCATCATCATGTTTATTACTGAGGAAACATCTAACACCTTTAATCCCATCATCATGTTTATTACTGAGGAAACATCTAACATCTTTAATCCCATCATGTTTATTACTGAGGAAACATCTAACATCTTTAATCCCATCATGTTTATTACTGAGGAAACATCTAACATCTTTAATCCCATCATCATGTTTATTACTGAGGAAACATCTAACATCTTTAATCCCATCATCATGTTTATTACTGAGGAAACATCTAACATCTTTAATCCCATCATCATGTTTATTACTGAGGAAACATCTAACATCTTTAATCCCATCATGTTTATTACTGAGGAAACATCTAACATCTTTAATCCCATCATCATGTTTATTACTGAGGAAACATCTAACACCTTTAATCCCATCATGTTTATTACTGAGGAAACATCTAACATCTTTAATCCCATCATCATGTTTATTACTGAGGAAACATCTAACATCTTTAATCCCATCATCATGTTTATTACTGAGGAAACATCTAACATCTTTAATCCCATCATCATGTTTATTACTGAGGAAACATCTAACATCTTTAATCCCATCATGTTTATTACTGAGGAAACATCTAACATCTTTAATCCCATCATCATGTTTATTACTGAGGAAACATCTAACATCTTTAATCCCATCATCATGTTTATTACTGAGGAAACATCTAACATCTTTAATCCCATCATCATGTTTATTACTGAGGAAACATCTAACATCTTTAATCCCATCATCATGTTTATTACTGAGGAAACATCTAACACCTTTAATCCCATCATCATGTTTATTACTGAGGAAACATCTAACATCTTTAATCCCATCATCATGTTTATTACTGAGGAAACATCTAACATCTTTAATCCCATCATCATGTTTATTACTGAGGAAACATCTAACATCTTTAATCCCATCATGTTTATTACTGAGGAAACATCTAACATCTTTAATCCCATCATCATGTTTATTACTGAGGAAACATCTAACATCTTTAATCCCATCATCATGTTTATTACTGAGGAAACATCTAACATCTTTAATCCCATCATCATGTTTATTACTGAGGAAACATCTAACACCTTTAATCCCATCATCATGTTTATTACTGAGGAAACATCTAACATCTTTAATCCCATCATCATGTTTATTACTGAGGAAACATCTAACATCTTTAATCCCATCATGTTTATTACTGAGGAAACATCTAACATCTTTAATCCCATCATCATGTTTATTACTGAGGAAACATCTAACATCTTTAATCCCATCATGTTTATTACTGAGGAAACATCTAACATCTTTAATCCCATCATCATGTTTATTACTGAGGAAACATCTAACATCTTTAATCCCATCATCATGTTTATTACTGAGGAAACATCTAACACCTTTAATCCCATCATGTTTATTACTGAGGAAACATCTAACATCTTTAATCCCATCATCATGTTTATTACTGAGGAAACATCTAACATCTTTAATCCCATCATCATGTTTATTACTGAGGAAACATCTAACATCTTTAATCCCATCATCATGTTTATTACTGAGGAAACATCTAACATCTTTAATCCCATCATCATGTTTATTACTGAGGAAACATCTAACACCTTTAATCCCATCATCATGTTTATTACTGAGGAAACATCTAACATCTTTAATCCCATCATCATGTTTATTACTGAGGAAACATCTAACATCTTTAATCCCATCATGTTTATTACTGAGGAAACATCTAACACCTTTAATCCCATCATCATGTTTATTACTGAGGAAACATCTAACATCTTTAATCCCATCATCATGTTTATTACTGAGGAAACATCTAACATCTTTAATCCCATCATCATGTTTATTACTGAGGAAACATCTAACACCTTTAATCCCATCATGTTTATTACTGAGGAAACATCTAACACCTTTAATCCCATCATCATGTTTATTACTGAGGAAACATCTAACACCTTTAATCCCATCATCATGTTTATTACTGAGGAAACATCTAACACCTTTAATCCCATCATCATGTTTATTACTGAGGAAACATCTAACATCTTTAATCCCATCATCATGTTTATTACTGAGGAAACATCTAACATCTTTAATCCCATCATGTTTATTACTGAGGAAACATCTAACATCTTTAATCCCATCATCATGTTTATTACTGAGGAAACATCTAACATCTTTAATCCCATCATCATGTTTATTACTGAGGAAACATCTAACATCTTTAATCCCATCATCATGTTTATTACTGAGGAAACATCTAACATCTTTAATCCCATCATCATGTTTATTACTGAGGAAACATCTAACACCTTTAATCCCATCATCATGTTTATTACTGAGGAAACATCTAACATCTTTAATCCCATCATCATCTAACACTTTAATCCCATCATGTTTATTACTGAGGAAACATCTAACACCTTTAATCCCATCATCATGTTTATTACTGAGGAAACATCTAACATCTTTAATCCCATCATCATGTTTATTACTGAGGAAACATCTAACATCTTTAATCCCATCATCATGTTTATTACTGAGGAAACATCTAACATCTTTAATCCCATTTAATCCCATCATCCCATCATGTTTATTACTGAGGAAACATCTAACATCTTTAATCCCATCATCATTACTGAGGAAACATCTAACATCTTTATCCCATCATGTTTATTACTGAGGAAACATCTAACATCTTTAATCCCATCATCATGTTTATTACTGAGGAAACATCTAACACCTTTAATCCCATCATCATGTTTATTACTGAGGAAACATCTAACATCTTTAATCCCATCATCATGTTTATTACTGAGGAAACATCTAACATCTTTAATCCCATCATCATGTTTATTACTGAGGAAACATCTAACATCTTTAATCCCATCATCATGTTTATTACTGAGGAAACATCTAACACTTTAATCCCATCATCATGTTTATTACTGAGGAAACATCTAACATCTTTAATCCCATCATCATGTTTATTACTGAGGAAACATCTAACACCTTTAATCCCATCATCATGTTTATTACTGAGGAAACATCTAACATCTTTAATCCCATCATCATGTTTATTACTGAGGAAACATCTAACATCTTTAATCCCATCATCATGTTTATTACTGAGGAAACATCTAACATCTTTAATCCCATCATGTTTATTACTGAGGAAACATCTAACATCTTTAATCCCATCATCATGTTTATTACTGAGGAAACATCTAACATCTTTAATCCCATCATCATGTTTATTACTGAGGAAACATCTAACACCTTTAATCCCATCATGTTTATTACTGAGGAAACATCTAACATCTTTAATCCCATCATCATGTTTATTACTGAGGAAACATCTAACATCTTTAATCCCATCATCATGTTTATTACTGAGGAAACATCTAACATCTTTAATCCCATCATCATGTTTATTACTGAGGAAACATCTAACATCTTTAATCCCATCATCATGTTTATTACTGAGGAAACATCTAACATCTTTAATCCCATCATCATGTTTATTACTGAGGAAACATCTAACATCTTTAATCCCATCATCATGTTTATTACTGAGGAAACATCTAACATCTTTAATCCCATCATCATGTTTATTACTGAGGAAACATCTAACATCTTTAATCCCATCATCATGTTTATTACTGAGGAAACATCTAACATCTTTAATCCCATCATGTTTATTACTGAGGAAACATCTAACACTTTAATCCCATTCATGTTTATTACTGAGGAAACATCTAACACCTTTAATCCCATCATGTTTATTACTGAGGAAACATCTAACATCTTTAATCCCATCATGTTTATTACTGAGGAAACATCTAACATCTTTAATCCCATCATCATGTTTATTACTGAGGAAACATCTAACACCTTTAATCCCATCATCATGTTTATTACTGAGGAAACATCTAACACTTTAATCTTTAATCCCATCATCATGTTTATTACTGAGGAAACATCTAACACCTTTAATCCCATCATGTTTATTACTGAGGAAACATCTAACATCTTTAATCCCATCATCATGTTTATTACTGAGGAAACATCTAACACCTTTAATCCCATCATGTTTATTACTGAGGAAACATCTAACATCTTTAATCCCATCATCATGTTTATTACTGAGGAAACATCTAACACCTTTAATCCCATCATCATGTTTATTACTGAGGAAACATCTAACATCTTTAATCCCATCATCATGTTTATTACTGAGGAAACATCTAACACCTTTAATCCCATCATCATGTTTATTACTGAGGAAACATCTAACATCTTTAATCCCATCATCATTTTTATTACTGAGGAAACATCTAACACCTTTAATCCCATCATCATGTTTATTACTGAGGAAACATCTAACACCTTTAATCCCATCATCATGTTTATTACTGAGGAAACATCTAACATCTTTAATCCCATCATCATGTTTATTACTGAGGAAACATCTAACATCTTTAATCCCATCATCATGTTTATTACTGAGGAAACATCTAACATCTTTAATCCCATCATCATGTTTATTACTGAGGAAACATCTAACACCTTTAATCCCATCATCATGTTTATTACTGAGGAAACATCTAACACCTTTAATCCCATCATCATGTTTATTACTGAGGAAACATCTAACACCTTTAATCCCATCATCATGTTTATTACTGAGGAAACATCTAACACCTTTAATCCCATCATCATGTTTATTACTGAGGAAACATCTAACACCTTTAATCCCATCATCATGTTTATTACTGAGGAAACATCTAACATCTTTAATCCCATCATCATGTTTATTACTGAGGAAACATCTAACACCTTTAATCCCATCATCATGTTTATTACTGAGGAAACATCTAACACCTTTAATCCCATCATCATGTTTATTACTGAGGAAACATCTAACACCTTTAATCCCATCATGTTTATTACTGAGGAAACATCTAACATCTTTAATCCCATCATCATGTTTATTACTGAGGAAACATCTAACACCTTTAATCCCATCATCATGTTTATTACTGAGGAAACATCTAACATCTTTAATCCCATCATCATGTTTATTACTGAGGAAACATCTAACACCTTTAATCCCATCATCATGTTTATTACTGAGGAAACATCTAACACCTTTAATCCCATCATCATGTTTATTACTGAGGAAACATCTAACATCTTTAATCCCATCATGTTTATTACTGAGGAAACATCTAACATCTTTAATCCCATCATCATGTTTATTACTGAGGAAACATCTAACATCTTTAATCCCATCATCATGTTTATTACTGAGGAAACATCTAACACCTTTAATCCCATCATGTTTATTACTGAGGAAACATCTAACATCTTTAATCCCATCATCATGTTTATTACTGAGGAAACATCTAACACCTTTAATCCCATCATCATGTTTATTACTGAGGAAACATCTAACATCTTTAATCCCATCATCATGTTTATTACTGAGGAAACATCTAACATCTTTAATCCCATCATCATGTTTATTACTGAGGAAACATCTAACACCTTTAATCCCATCATCATGTTTATTACTGAGGAAACATCTAACATCTTTAATCCCATCATCATGTTTATTACTGAGGAAACATCTAACATCTTTAATCCCATCATCATGTTTATTACTGAGGAAACATCTAACATCTTTAATCCCATCATCATGTTTATTACTGAGGAAACATCTAACATCTTTAATCCCATCATCATGTTTATTACTGAGGAAACATCTAACATCTTTAATCCCATCATGTTTATTACTGAGGAAACATCTAACATCTTTAATCCCATCATCATGTTTATTACTGAGGAAACATCTAACATCTTTAATCCCATCATCATGTTTATTACTGAGGAAACATCTAACATCTTTAATCCCATCATGTTTATTACTGAGGAAACATCTAACATCTTTAATCCCATCATCATGTTTATTACTGAGGAAACATCTAACACCTTTAATCCCATCATGTTTATTACTGAGGAAACATCTAACATCTTTAATCCCATCATGTTTATTACTGAGGAAACATCTAACATCTTTAATCCCATCATCATGTTTATTACTGAGGAAACATCTAACACCTTTAATCCCATCATCATGTTTATTACTGAGGAAACATCTAACATCTTTAATCCCATCATCATGTTTATTACTGAGGAAACATCTAACACCTTTAATCCCATCATCATGTTTATTACTGAGGAAACATCTAACATCTTTAATCCCATCATGTTTATTACTGAGGAAACATCTAACACCTTTAATCCCATCATCATGTTTATTACTGAGGAAACATCTAACATCTTTAATCCCATCATCATTTTTATTACTGAGGAAACATCTAACATCTTTAATCCCATCATCATGTTTATTACTGAGGAAACATCTAACATCTTTAATCCCATCATCATGTTTATTACTGAGGAAACATCTAACATCTTTAATCCCATCATCATGTTTATTACTGAGGAAACATCTAACACCTTTAATCCCATCATCATGTTTATTACTGAGGAAACATCTAACACCTTTAATCCCATCATCATTTTTATTACTGAGGAAACATCTAACATCTTTAATCCCATCATCATTTTTATTACTGAGGAAACATCTAACATCTTTAATCCCATCATCATGTTTATTACTGAGGAAACATCTAACACCTTTAATCCCATCATCATGTTTATTACTGAGGAAACATCTAACATCTTTAATCCCATCATCATGTTTATTACTGAGGAAACATCTAACACCTTTAATCCCATCATCATGTTTATTACTGAGGAAACATCTAACACCTTTAATCCCATCATCATGTTTATTACTGAGGAAACATCTAACACCTTTAATCCCATCATCATGTTTATTACTGAGGAAACATCTAACATCTTTAATCCCATCATGTTTATTACTGAGGAAACATCTAACACCTTTAATCCCATCATCATGTTTATTACTGAGGAAACATCTAACATCTTTAATCCCATCATCATGTTTATTACTGAGGAAACATCTAACACCTTTAATCCCATCATCATGTTTATTACTGAGGAAACATCTAACATCTTTATTCCCATCATGTTTATTACTGAGGAAACATCTAACATCTTTTATCCCATCATCATGTTTATTACTGAGGAAACATCTAACATCTTTAATCCCATCATGTTTATTACTGAGGAAACATCTAACATCTTTAATCCCATCATCATGTTTATTACTGAGGAAACATCTAACACCTTTAATCCCATCATCATGTTTATTACTGAGGAAACATCTAACACCTTTAATCCCATCATCATGTTTATTACTGAGGAAACATCTAACAATCATCTCTGAAGGTGAACATCAGGAGTTAACCACCAGGAGCTTCTGCATGTACGAGTTGAGCCACTTTTGTCTCTCCATGGAGGTCAGCAGTTTGCTTTTCTCCCTGAAGGCGGCGTCGTCCGCAACCACCATGTTCCTCTTCACCATTCGGGCCCACTCGGCGGGCCAGAACCCGTTCGCACTGGAGACAACATGGACAGAACCATCAGCAGGTTAGGACCATCCTACACGCTGAAGGACAACCTTCTCGCCTGAATCCTCCTCTTCTTCCATTTATTGTTTAAATCATCCATGTCTATAATTCATAGGCGGGAATAAATTAGTGAGGACCAAGGGTTCTGTTGGGTTCTGCTGGGTCAGTTATACTTCATAGCTTCACGTGGTTCTGTGTCGACTTATCCCAAAAAAAACGCTCCAACCCCACAGAGGATTTATTTTAATCACCTTTATTTTTCACTTCAGTCATTCTGGTTCTGGTTCTGGTTCTAGCCCAGACCAGTTGAGTCTTGGAGGATGTTAGCTTTTTTTTGCAGTCATGAGGAAACAGTCAGAACCAATATTGGGTCAGTTCTGTTTTGTTCCCAGTTTAGTGGAAAAAACAACCAGAATCCTCAAAACCCAATAATGTGAAAATTGGGATTTAGATGAAGCAATAATGAGTAAAATGTAGCAGAAACCAGGAGAACTCTGGTCCTGTTCTGCTCATTCATCTACATCTGGGTCCGTTGGTTCCACCAACAAAAAGCTCATCTTCAGTCGTTTGCTCGAAAATGATTATCAATAGAAAGACTTCTTCTTTCTAAATGTGATCGCCCCCTGCTGGTCCTGCTATGAATGATCTTCAGGAAACTTGAGGCAGAAAAGTGAAATAAAGCAGGTTGGTAATAATAAAGACTAAACATTTAGGAAAGTTTTCCTTTTTCCTGCAGCTAAGAGAAATAAACCTGGTTAAATGAAATAAAAGAAGAGCTTTAGGAGTGACCTGGCCTCCGTCCTCTCTGGAGCAAACAGCCACGCTTCCCTCATCAGACCAGCCTTGCTGTCTGGCGCCGCCGCGCTCAGGCTGGGCGCCGCCATCATCTGGACGTTCCAGTCATGGAGCGTGATGGAGGGGAAGAGGACGTCCCAGTCGTCTGGCTTCGCCTGCTGGGGATCATCAGGAGTTCTAGTGGTTTCACAGAAACGAGACCATATAGCTGCTCCGTCCGGGATCTAACACGACAACATCTCTGAGTTTTAAACTAAATGTTCACCTGAGAGGAAGTTGAGGCTGAGGAAAACCGGACGCCATCGAGGAAATGACCAGAAGCCAAATCAGCAGGAAGGACGTACGAGAAAAAGTCCAAAGCTCTGACATCCTGAAACAGAAGAATTTAGATTTTTCACATTATTTATTAACAGTCGAATGAACAACATCTGGACAGATTTATTTTCCCTGGAAACAACAAGTGGTGTTAACAAAGCAACGTTCTGTCTGTGTGGCCTACCCTGTCAGAACCCGAGCTTTAGTCTCCGTCATCGAATGCCACTTGTTTAATAGAAAACATGCTGTGTTTCTGTTCATGTCTGAACTCGGAACGAGTCGTTCTCATCCCAGAAAAACACAAGAACCACAAACGCATGAAATGATCCAGAATCACGTCTCGTAAATGTAACAATTAAACCTCAGAAGACTGACATTTTCTATCAGACAGAACTGATTTAAAATCTCAACAAAGTTTTTGTCTCATTTTTTTCTGACCTTACAATTTCAGAAAATATCTTATTTTAAATATCAAAAACATTAGGCCGAAAATTTGCCACTTTTTGACAGAAGTTCCAAGTTTTTTCTAGAAAATATATTAAATTAATCTCAAAATAATACACCAGATTTAACAGTTTAACACAACATTACACAATTTTACGACTCCACTTGTTCAAACTAATAAATGAAAAACTTCTATTAACATTTGTTGAGATTGTAATGTTTAAATAATATGTGATATAATACAGCAGAACTTGAGATACGCTGGAATGATGGTTTGATTTTAAGGTTTGCCGTTCTGGTGAGTATGGTGTTCCGTCAGAACCGGTCCAAACAGCCTGACTGGAAACTGTTCTGACCCGGAGTCTACTTCATGCTAGGATGTTGTGTGTCCATCCTGACAGAACCGGGTATAGGTTCTGATGTCAGACGGTGTTTAAAGTCTGGATGTGGAACAGCGTTAGGTATTGGACCTAAAACCTGGTTCTGATGGATCTGTGGAGCTTGGAGGAGGTTCTGTGACTCGGTCCAGACCACCAAGTCCCTCCTGACTCGTCCATCTTTCACCGTCTGAGCCCAGAAGTGTTGCAGTGTTCTGGTTCTGTTTATCTGTTTAGGATTACTTTGGGCTCCTTTGTATCAGCAGCCAGTTCTATAGTGGTCCAAATGTGGGACCATATGCATCAGAACCACCTTCCAGCCCAATCAGACTCGACCGTCCTCCAAACTGAGAAAATGGTGCTGGGACGTCCGCTTATGGGACAGAACCAGAACCCGACAGAACCTCCAGGGTTTGCTCAGACAAACAGAACATTTAGAACCTAAAATGAAACCTGTAACAGAGACGAGTCAGTGTAGAACTTGGCCTTGATGATGAAGTGTAATTGGACTGATGTCCGTGATCAGAACCAGAACCCATGTAGAAGAATCCATTTAGCTGCTGCTTTCAAAAGATTTTGGGGTAAATGACGCATTAATGAAACTTCCAACCGTGTAAAGAAACACGTCCCAGCGTCGTGTCTGTATGAAGAAACCCAAACTAGACGGTTCTGAAGAGTCCAGACTACAGCAAGAACCTGTATGCAGCTGAACTGAGCAGCAATCAGGACTCCTAGATGTTTCAGGTCCACTGATGGGACGGTACCACCCGGACCCAAAACACCCGAGCTGCTTTAAACAAAAATCTGAATTAATAAACGTTTCCATATCGTCTTCAGTGTTTAACCTCCACAGACTGAACCACAGAGACGAGAGGAAAGGAAGAACTGGTCTCCAAACATCATCACTGGGTTTAGTTTGATGGAGTTTATTACTAAATCGTTCCTATTAAAGTCTGTAAAGGTTCTGGTCTTAAAAAACAAGAACAATTAAAAAACGTATGAATGTTCAGATTTATCCAAATTTGAGATCTGCGTTTAAACTTGTTTTGTGGTGAAAAATTAAATGGAGAAATGTTTAAGGAGGAAACAGCGCCCCTTCAGTCACATTCTATGATAGCAGTAGGATGAAGAATATGTTAATGTAAATCAAATATACTGTAGGTCCGTTTTGTTTTCGTTTCCAAGGGGATTTTCTAGTATTTAAAATAATTTTACATAAAGATAAAATTTTTCATTTTGTAATCAAACCCAAATAACTTCATGTTGTTACAGGTTTCTGATCAGAACTTCAAGTCACCAACACCCAGATAGTCCATGCTTGAGTTCAGAAAACGACCAGAACCCGTTCCAGTCATAAGTTTTCAAGTATCTGCACCCATAAAAAATGTGTCGCTGCTTACCTGCTTCTTAGGAACAAGACGCAGACGGTCAGAAGTTTGTAGAGACCAACAGTTTGTTGTTGTCGCACCACCAGCTGGAGGCTCTAGAAACAACCAGGACTCGGTTCAGATCTGATGTCCTCCTCAGAACCTGCAGTGCTCCCTCTTATATACCTTCTCACCCTGGACAGAACCCCCGTCCTGGCCACACGCCCCCACCGGAGAGTAACAGGCCGATCGGAGCTCGTTAGTGTCCACTTCAAACCGTGGAGGTGCTGCTGTGGGGTGGCAGCGGCGGGGGGGGGGGGTGGGGGGGCAGCATCTTGTTACTGAGCATCATTACGGCTGGACAGCAGACGTGTTCATGTTTCAGTGCTGCTTCATTCCACCAGAGATGCTTCATCTGTCCAAGGAAGTTCCTCTCATCCAACACAACCCAGAATAAAACGCTTTCCTCTTCAGTGGGGCAATAATAAAACAGAAAAGTATTCACACCTCCTAAACTTTTCTACTTTGATGGATGGAGGGACATTTGGGTGGATGCAGGTATCAACAGAATGAATAAATAGAAATGATGAATTGAGCTGTTGATGAAGAAGAAAGGGTTGAACTGCAATGAGCCTTGAGTTGACATGTTATAGCAATAAACGGAACTGAATGGACTTGATTGGATGATGTTCTGGAGCTCAGACCTGCTCCTGATTATCCTTCTGGATCGGTCCAGATGAGTCTTCCTTCACTCAGGGCAGCTTCATGCTAGTGACCTTAATGACCTTGATGGCTGCTCCCAAACACAACACGGAAAAAAAACGTCACTGAGCAGAACATCTGCAACGTTTCCTGCAGCTGCTGAAGGACCTGAGGGTCCTCAGGGAGTGAACCCGTCTCGAGTTCCTGGTCCCCATCCCGATCCCACATCATCCCGTCTCCAGTTCCTGGTCCTCAACCAGATCCCACATTATCCCGTCTGCAGTTCCTGGTCCCGATCCCACATCATCCCGTCTGCAGTTCCTGGTCCTCAACCAGATCCCACATTATCCCGTCTCCAGTTCCTGGTCCCCATCCCGATCCCACATCATCCCGTCTGCAGTTCCTGGTCCTCAACCAGATCCCACATCATCCCGTCTCCAGTTCCTGGTCCCCATCCCGATCCCACATCATCCCGTCTCCAGTTCCTGGTCCTCAACCCGATCCCACATCATCCCGTCTCCAGTTCCTGGTCCCCATCCCGATCCCACATCATCCCGTCTGCAGTTCCTGGTCCTCAACCCGATCCCACATCATCCCGTCTCCAGTTCCTGGTCCCCAACCCGATCCCACATCATCCCGTCTCCAGTTCCTGGTCCTCAACCCGATCCCACATCATCCCGTCTCCAGTTCCTGGTCCCCATCCCGATCCCACATCATCCCGTCTGCAGTTCCTGGTCCTCAACCCGATCCCACATCATCCCGTCTCCAGTTCCTGGTCCCCAACCCGATCCCACATCATCCCGTCTCCAGTTCCTGGTCCCCATCCCGATCCCACATCATCCCGTCTGCAGTTCCTGGTCCTCAACCCGATCCCACATCATCCCGTCTCCAGTTCCTGGTCCCCAACCCGATCCCACATCATCCCGTCTCCAGTTCCTGGTCCCCAACCCGATCCCACATCATCCCGTCTCCAGTTCCTGGTCCTCAACACGATCCCACATCATCCCGTCTCCAGTTCCTGGTCCTCAACCCGATCCCACATCATCCCGTCTCCAGTTCCTGGTCCTCAACACGATCCCACATCATCCCGTCTCCAGTTCCTGGTCCCCATCCCGATCCCACATCATCCCGTCTGCAGTTCCTGGTCCTCAACCAGATCCCACATTATCCCATCTCCAGTTCCTGGTCCTCAGTCCTCCAGTTCACATAACCAGTCCACATAACCAGTTCCTGGTTCATGGTTCTGGTAGTATCATGATGTCTCACCAAATCCTTTTGGGTTCTTCACTTTTAGATGTGCAATGTGTTTTTACCAACTGATGTGGCAAATGCAGAGCAGAGGCAGCAGCTTTATTATGAATAAAATACTTTAAAGGGTGGCTGCACAGTGGAGCAGTTGGTAGCATTGTTGCCTGGCAGTTAGAAGGTGCTGGGTTTGATTCCCAGCCTGGGGTCTTTTTGAATGTTCTCCCGTTGCATGCATGGTCTCTCACTGGGTACTCTAGCTTCCTCCCACAGTTCAAAAACATGACTGTTAGCTTAATTGGTGTCGCTAAATTGCCCTATTAGTGAATGTGTGCATGGTTGTTTGTCCCGTGTTGCCCTGCGATGGACTGGCGACCCCGTCCAGAGTTGACTTCGCCTCTCGCCCAATGAATGCTGGAGAAAGGCATCAGCCCCTCCCCCCCCGCTACCCGGGTGAGGATGACGGTATAGATAATGGATGGATTACTTTAAGATTATTGTGATGTAATAAAAATGTTTGTGAAGACCAACCTGAAGATGGTTTTTCCGTCACTCATTGATCTATACCAGTGTGTTGGGTGAAGTACTGCGTGGTGAATAAACATCATGTGACTTCTGTGTTGCTCTGAGCAGAGAGCTTCTTGGTCCTCCGGCCATGTCTCCATCTGTAATTGGAAATATCTAATGGATGAATGATGCTTTGGCCCTGGGTCATCAAACCTCTGTCCTGTAGAAGCCTCCAGAAATAAGACTGAAACAAAACAAACACCTGAAAGTGTCTGTCTAAGAACTTTGTTATGGACCTGGCTAGATTTAATGACCTGCAAACAGAAAGCAGAAGCTTTAACAATGGCTCTGCACATCTCATTTTACACAGGATAACAAGCTTCCACCTCAGGCCTGAGTCACATTATGCATGCTTCCATCACAACCGCTGTCAGATCTCATCTCGGCTCTCAACATCATTTAAAGGGCCTTCGGCTGGAGAGATGTACACACATCTGCTTTGGCTTTGCTTCTTATTGACTTTACAGTGATGAAGACTTAACCGTCTAACAGGACAACTCGTTTCCGTTGCTGGTTATTCTACTGGCCCCGCCCCCTGCCCAGTGACGCCTGGAGACTGACCCCTGTGAGTAGGTGGATGGATGGTTGTTCTGCTCCGTCGCGTAGACACATATGTTCCTGGAGCGTCGCGTAGCGTAGTGGTTGGTGTAGACGCCCCATGTACAGAGGCCTCAGTCCTCAACGCGGTTGTCCCGGGTTCGATTCTCGTCCCGGTGGACTTTTGTCTTCTCTCCCCCTTTCTATGTACTGTCCTCTTTCTAATAAAGGCTACTGTGGCCTCAAAACCTTTAAAAAAGAAACAGATGTTCCCTTTTTATGAAACACGGATCGTTTTATGACAAAGACACAAAGAGGGAACATGGATGTGAAAATCGACTAGCTTGGTTAGTTTCAAAGGCTTCACTGGGATTATGTTTAGTTTGCATCATCATCATCATCATCATCATCACTTGTTCTGAATCTTTCAGTCTATGATGCCAGAAACAACTATGCCAGGGACTCACTTTTATGGGCGGAGTCACATGCTAATGGGCGGGCTTAAGACATGCAGGCATTCTCAGGGATCATTAGTAAGTCCAAGTCCAGAGAGCCCTGGCTGTACATCTGTCCAGACTGGAGTCCAACCCAGGAGAGAAGGTCCAGTAGCCTGGCTGGAGGCTGATCCATGTCTCACTGATGCTCTTCTTTATGGCTGGATGAAGATGTTGAGAAGAACTGAACCTCAGGAGCCAGCATTGCTTTAGTTATAGCGACCTCTGTTGGCAAAGTGCAGCGCTGCAGTCAAATTTGTTTTTAGCCTAGTTTAAACGTCTACGTCAGCAACCCACTCGTATCAGTGGAGACTTTTTCCCTTTATTCTTCTCCGTTGGTGTGTCAGTGGTGCAAAGTAATTCCCCTCCAGGACAGCAGGAGGCGCAGACCTTTTCTGGCGGGTCTGCCTACCATTGCAGTGACGTCTCTGGTCGATGAGAGTTTATTTACTTCAGCTTATAAACGTACATCCACTCAGGGAGCAATGGCCGACAGAGAGCGAGTTTAGATGGAGCTGGAAAGCTTTTTACTAGAAGTGCAGCTCATAGAATCGTCTAGAAACTCTTGGAAACAAACAAACCAACAGCGTCTGGTTTGTTGTTCTCTACACCTCCTGGTGTTCAACATCACCAAAACACCAGATTAGATCAACTGGCCTTGTTATATAAAGCATCTAGTGGCCAAAAGCTGCTTTGACTACTGATTTACATCGACTATAAAGCACCGTTCGGGTGAAATGATGTTGGGCTGACCAATCACAGACGAGCGCTCTATGTTGCGTTCAGGATAGTTAGAACATTGGGCTCTACTCCGTCCGTCCTTGTGTGCCTGTCTGAGAGTCCTTGGGTCGACGGATGATGGCGCTGCGTGTCTCTACAGACGGACACGTAGAAACTAGGGTTCAGAGATCCATTCAGTCCCTTCTCTGATTGCTGCGCTTAGAACCTGGTGACACCAGCTCCTCCCTCTGGTTCTGGTTCTAGATGTTCCAGCTGCTGAGAAATCAGATGGTCTCTGATCTGCATGCAGACCAGATTACATCCACATCAGAACTTTTCTGGTCCATTACTGAGAACCGGGTCAGGCCTGTTATTTAGCAGGAACAGAACCTTGTGACAGTTCTGGGTTCAAACCAGACCGGAGAATAAACTGGTGTCAGACCCCGACCAGAACTGAACCTGACCCAGAGATCTGAACCCGACCAGAACCGGCACTCAGTCTTGATGTTTCTACTTTCAGCTCTTGATGATCTCAGACTCATAGACAGAAACATGTTCTGAATAAAACTCAATGTGAGTCAGAACCAGAAACTGTCCCTACATCTGGAAACTCTTTGGACCCCCCCACACCAGCTTCAAGGCCCCACAGAACCCCCCCCAATAACTGATTGGCCCGTCCAACAGAGGAAACATTCAGTCCGGATCAGAACTTTCAGCCAAAAGTTTCTGTCCCATAATGTAGCAGAACTCTTCAGTCAGCATTAAAGTCTATAAAAAATATAAAAAATCCACAGAAAAATGTTTTATTAATAATGAAATGTTTCTCCATGTTGTGATTTAGCTCAGAGAAACTTATTAATTTATATCTTTTTGAGTCAATAAAAAACTGAATCCTGGCTCGGCTCTGATCATCATAACTTCATGATTTGCAATATTTCAGAAAAAATAACATTTATGTCTGCAGGTTTTACTAGCTGATCAGAACTTTTCTGACTTTTATTTACAACAGAAATATGTAGGCGAGGAAACGCTGAAACGTTTTTACAGAAATGAAACTTTCTAAATATTTGGAGAACAAAAATTAAACAAAATGAATAATTGAACATGTGAACCTAAAATAAGACAAAGAAGCAACATAAGTTAAAATCTTAAAACAATGTTTTCAGATGTTCTCATGTAAATAAATAAAGTTCTGCTGAGCTGCTGTGGTTCTGAAACCATCATCATCAGAAGAAGATCTGGACCACCTGATCTCCCTTTGGTGGGTTCTAGTTATCTTATGCATGACGTAAAAACAAACAGAACCACGTGATCTATTGGTTCGGACCTTATTCGGCGCAAAGTGGGCGGGGTTCTGTCCTCAGTGGGGCGGTTCTGGTTTGAAAGCATCGGAACACGCTGGACTGAATGAAGCAGAGAGGCGGTACCTGCAGACTGGACCGTCCAGAGCTCCGTGGTTCTTCTCGGATCAGATCAGACACCAGAACCGATTCTGATGGTGGGCTCCTGCTGAAAGGAGAAAGTTCGGCCTCAAGGAACATAATGGACATTACGCACACGCGTGGAGCGTTTTAGTGGCTGTCCAACATGCCGTGGACACCTCTGTCCCTGCTGGACATCTAGTCCGAAGGACCGTGCATGTGTCCGGTTTTGGGGAGAGTTTGGACCGGAACCTTCAGCGATATGGATTGGAGGGAAGGGCTGCATGTGTGTCTGCTGATCCTGGCTGCAGAGACGCTCTGCGGACTTCCCACGGACCGGAACGCCACAGAGTCCAGTACTCGGGTAAACGTGCATCAGCTGCAGGAGGTCCAAAGGTCTCCGTGTTCTGCTCACCACCAGAACCTTCAGCTCAGCTCAGTCAGAACATGTCAGAACCTTCCCAGAAACAGCAGATCTCTGCTGATCTTTGCTTCTGAATAGAAAGAGCAGAACGTAGACCCTAGAGAAGAATAACCTGAATTTCTTCCAGGATTCATGAAACCAGCTGAAAGTTAAAGTGCAAACAGGCTGAGGGACACGGAGACAGTATGACTCCAGCAGCCTGGAGGGGACAAACCCAGAGGACCAAGAAATTAGTTTCAATTCAGTTTTTTTAATTATTTTTTACAAAACTCTTATTGACCAATTAGTGAATAAAACAACCAAAATAAAGAAAAACATCATGAATGTCCCAACAACAGGCTCTGGTATGAACATGTGGGTTGGGTTAAAT
Source organism: Valencia hispanica (assembly GCA_963556495.2). Taxonomy (NCBI): domain Eukaryota; kingdom Metazoa; phylum Chordata; class Actinopteri; order Cyprinodontiformes; family Valenciidae; genus Valencia; species Valencia hispanica. Next base: position 173,446 of record OY747720.1, on the reverse strand, counting down.
GTTTCTGGAGCAGCTTTAATGTTGAGTTATTCTGGATTCACTCAGGGTCTTGGTGGAATAAATCTAAAAGAACAGAACATTTTTCTTCCACATTCTCTTCTCTGCTCCCCTGATGTGTTTAAGTTTGGGTAGAATATTTTTTAACTCTGATCCATTTTTTTTCTTTCTTCTGTATTGCTGATTGTGGGTCCGCTGATCGTGTGAGGAGGTCTGGCCATGGAGATGTGGTGACCTTTGACCTGGCGGGGGGTAGAAGAGGTGTTGGACATGGTGAACTGGAGACTTTGTTGTTGAACCAATTATCTGTCTTGTCTTGATGTTGAGCTGTTTAACATGAACTAAATCGCCGGCCAAACAGGACAAATGTTAAATATTTATGAATAATTTCTAACTAGCAGTTTTCCCGAGTAGAGCGGCTGTTTCTGCACCTTCAGGTCAGACTTTCTCCAGGATCTCTGCTCTGATTTAAAAATCACCCGCCGGCTTTTAAGCTCCGACTGAGGTTGTTTTCTAGAAGAACCTCTGGCTGCATTTTAAAGAAGGCGTCCAATTCTTGAGCTTCCCTGTGGACCAGGAGCTGCAGGATGTACGGGTCTCTAAAGTCCTGCTGCTCCATGAAGGTCAAACGCTGATCTGTGAATTCAGGACTTGGAGCTGCTGAAATGAAAACTCTTCAGAAGGTCTTCATCAGGAAAAATTACAGGTCTTTCTTTTTCTTTTCCTTCAGTCAGAAGCCTCAGATCCAGGCGGACGTTGGTCTCAGTCCACAGTTCTCCGGACTTTCAAAGAGTTATTGGTACTTTTTATGTAGAGCTAGAGTTGGATGGAGATGAAGATGAGGAAGATCTGGGTGGAGTACTGAAGCAGGGGCCGACACACAGACCCATCGACACACCTTAATGATCTTCTGAGGGGGCCGAGGACTGAACCCTGGGGAACACCAATGCTAACTGCTAGCTTATTTTAAATCCTTGTTAACTTCAGTGTTTCCAGTTCAAGACATGATTTTTCTTACCTGTAATAGTTTTATTTCCTTACTGTCTCTTTCATCCTATTCCTCCGGTCTAGTCAGGCCGTCTGGAAGGTTTCTGAAAATAATTTTTCTGTGTTCCCGAATAAAGACCCAGAATGCGTGGTTCTGACATTGATCCTAACAGCTTCCTAGCAGCTGCCTAATGTTTTATAAAGAGCTGAAAGTAGAGTTTGGCTGCTGGTGGAGAAACTGGTTCTTCTTGATGTTAGAAGCCTCCAGCTGACTGTCGCTCAGAGGAAAGGAAATACCCCGACCAACATGCCTGCAGTCGCTGCTCGGCTTTAACCGTTTAGCTAAAAATACAGAAACCCGACCTGGGAGACAAGCTGCTGGCCGACAGGCTTCTCACGCCGTCAGATCGTCCTTTTATAGAAATCATGTTCCGATGAATAGAAAACCTTCTGATGGAAACGAGCTCAACGTTCTCAGAGAAGCTCAGGTTTTACCAGCAATGAATCTGTTTAGTTCCAGAAAACTGTCAGAATTCAAAACGGGTCGCATCTGAAACCAGAAAATCTTTAAAGTGTCTTAGTTCCTTTGACCTGAAACGTAAAACAAGAGAATATTTCTGTTTTGTTCACAAACATCCAGAACTTTATCTGCTGCTGCATTTGGACCTTTTGCTAAACCCACCATCTCCTTCATCGCTTCCACCACTGCTGTGTCGGTCCAACAGAACCTTTCTGTTTGTTTTGCAGATCAGAGCTGAGGAACGAGGAAGTCATCTGCCTCAGGAAAACCTTCTCCTTTCCTCTACATCCAGACACCAGTGGTCCCAGCACCAGGACCTCCTCCAACCATCTGTACCACAAGAAGAGCCTGGAGCCTTCATCCTAGATCTGAGGAACTTCCCCGATCTGGCCAACGCAGATGTGGGCTCTGAGAATCCCAACATCCAGGTAGGAACATCTCCTGGTTCTGCAGCTTTGAGTCCAGCGGTCAGCTTCATTCGCAGCTCTCAGGACCTTTAGTCGTCCTCATCTCCGCCCACCCATTAACCTCCATCATCTGCACCTGGTGCGCAGAGGAGAAGACTTCCTAACGAGAAGCTGTGGAGCAGATCTTAACCAAACACACACGGCAGCTGCTTTATTTGGATGGAGACGCGTTCCTGAACATGTCGTAGAAAACATAACTTTTTTTTTGAAAACTTGTGCAATCAGAATATTTATGAGTTCCTGTCAGCAGAGACCTGAGCTGCTCCTCCTTTCTTCCACAGAGGGGTCAATAAAAAGTGACCCTGGCACCCCTAAAGAAAGAGACCAAACCGTCAGGTAGTCTGTAGATCATGACTCTGATAAGAGTGACTCCATGTGCTTGGACCTGTTAAACATTCAGAAGCTGCTATCAGTGCATCTCTTTCTGCAGCACACAATAAGCCTCCTTCACAAGAGCAACATTAATCTAGAATCAGATTTTCATGTAAACTAACCTGAAGCAGCCATCATTGCCCCCATCCACTCAGAGATTATACCAACATGTCAGCAGGAGGAATTTGTTCATCCTTCTGTCTGTAAACCTTAAATGCAACAAAGGATCTGATTTCAGATCAGTCTGGGCTTTTTGAAACACTGAAGCTTTCTGTGTGGAACCAGGAGGCGTTCAAGGCCACGCAGCACGAAACGCAGCAGAAGCATAAGAACTGTAAACATGATGGTAGCACCAGTCAGAGTTCCTAACAAATCCAGAAGCCTGTTGTTCTGTTGGACCAATCAATGAAGGGAAGCTAAAACAGGAGAAATGTGATCTCTCTTTTTAATATTCATCAGAACTCTTGCTGCCGCATTTTGGATCAACTGAAGACTTTTAATGGCATTTTGTGGACTACCTGATAGTAAAGAATTACAGTAGTCCAGCCTTGAGGTAACAAATGCATGGACTAGTTTCTCAGCATCACTCCTGGACAGGATGTTTCTAATTTTAGCAATATTCCGGAGGTGAAAGAAAGAAATCCTAGAAACCTGGTTAATATGGCATTTAATGTCCTAGTCAAAGTAACACCAAGGTTCTTTGTGTTATTACTGGGGACCAATTTAATACCACCCAGATGAAGTGATTCACTAAGCAGTTTCTGTTTTAGAAACCTTTCTTTTAATCTCTTTTAAAGTTTATAGATATTCATCTGTAAAGACTGTATGCTGCTGCGAGCAGAAACACGGAGATTAAAGTTGATTCTGAAGGGTTCAAAACAAAATGGAGGAGTTGGAGTGGCCTAGTAAAAGTCCAGACTGATGGATGTGATGGACGCTTTAAAGGCCGTTTCACCCTGGAGATTAAAAGGTTTCACAAACACTTGATGGCTGCTGTCGCTGCAGCGCTTGGAGCAGCCGGTTTTTGGGGAAATCAGGTTTTCACACTGGGTCAGGTTGGCTGGGGGAGATTTCTTACCTGAACACGTACATATCTGAAAACAGCTTTTGCTATTTACGAAGGTTATCTTGATCGGCAGCATTTAAAGGGGACATGTCCAGCTGTTTGTTCTTGGTAAAACTGTTGGAATAAATGGGTGTGGTTAGCTAGCGACAGCTTGAAACGCTTTGTGTCTTGCAGGTGACCATCGAAGTGATGGAGGACTCCCAGGCAGAGACAGAGGTGGAGATGGACCTCGCCAAGGAGAACCAGCGCAACAATTGGTCCGTTTCATCCTCTGAGTGGATCAGCAGCCACAGTCAGCTGTTCTGGCCTCTGTTCTGGGAGTACCCGGAGCAGCTGGAGAACAGTCTGGGAGGAACCCGTTCTGAAGAACCGTCTGAGGACTACAGCTACGATCCTGGGGACCTGGTGTTGAGTGGGGTGGGTGCAGACGGGGGGAGAGGCTGGAACAAAGATTGGGAGACCATGGACGGCTTTGGTAAGACATGTCACACTTCACACTTCATGAAGGGAGGCAGGGTTAGTTGTCCTGTGACGTGATGAAGTTACGCCACTCTGCAGTTTGTCTCTGAACATCGGACAAACATCCAGAACAGGCTCTGTTCTCCGTCCCCTGCAGATTTACTCCAGCTGTGATTTATAGTGCAGAACTGCTTCTTCACTGTAGAATAGAATAAAACAGAGCAAATAAACCAACACACAGAGAACCCCCCCCACCTCTGTTTGAACAACAAAGAGTCTTTCTCAGAGGTCCCTTTCTGGCGGTACCGACTCCTTAATTGTATCCCCGCTGAGGGAGGAATTTACAAGGTTAACTTCAAAGACCAACTTCAGCCCCATCCTTCATGTTTTCACCCCCATCCATCTCTTATGCCTGTGTTTCTTTCAGACTTCGAAGGGTGGAGCGACTGGGCTCCATGTAGCGCCACCTGTGGACCTGGATCTCAGAAACGGACCAGATCCTGCGGCTATGCCTGCACTGCAACTGAATCACGAGCTTGTGACCTGGAGAGCTGTTCCAGTAAGACACACAGCCAATTCTCACGCTAGGGCGGCCGGTTTTCATCCACTGGTGATAAATAAGCCATCCAGAGGTCCAGTTTCATGTCATTTAGGCAATTTTCTGAAAATTCATTGGCTACGACAATTACTCGACTATAAAATATTGCTGTTGGGAAAGCATGAGACGGTCGGGTTGGAGAGACTGTTTGGTTGGAGACGGTCTGGTTGGAGACGGTCGGGTTGGAGACGGTCTGGTTGGAGACGGTCGGGTTGGAGACGGTCGGGTTGGAGACGGTCTGGTTGGAGACGGTGTGGTTGGAGACGGTCTGGTTGGAGACGGTCTGGTTGGAGACGGTCTGGTTGGAGACGGTCGGGTTGGAGACGGTCTGGTTGGAGACGGTCTGGTTGGAGACGGTCTGGTTGGAGAGACCGTCTGGTTAGAGAGACCGTCTGGTTGGAGACGGTCTGGTTGGAGACGGTCTGGTTGGAGACGGTCTGGTTGGAGACGGTCTGGTTGGAGAGACGGTCTGGTTGGAGAGACGGTCTGGTTGGAGAGACGGTCTGGTTGGAGAGACGTTCGGGTTGGAGACGTTCGGGTTGGAGACGGTCTGGTTGGAGACGGTCGGGTTGGAGACGGTCGGGTTGGAGACGGTCTGGTTGGAGACGGTCTGGTTGGAGATGTTCGGGTTGGAGACGTTCGGGTTGGAGACGGTCTGGTTGGGGAGACGGTCTGGTTGGGGAGACGGTCTGGTTGGAGACGGTCGGGTTGGAGACGGTCTGGTTGGAGACGGTCTGGTTGGAGACGGTCTGGTTGGAGACGGTCTGGTTGGAGAGACGGTCTGGTTGGAGAGACGGTCTGGTTGGAGAGACGTTCGGGTTGGAGACGTTCGGGTTGGAGACGGTCTGGTTGGAGACGGTCGGGTTGGAGACGGTCTGGTTGGAGACGGTCTGGTTGGAGACGTTCGGGTTGGAGACGTTCGGGTTGGAGACGGTCTGGTTGGGGAGACGGTCTGGTTGGGGAGACGGTCTGGTTGGAGACGGTCGGGTTGGAGACGGTCGGGTTGGAGACGGTCTGGTTGGAGACGGTCTGGTTGGAGACGGTCTGGTTGGAGACGTTCGGGTTGGAGACGTTCGGGTTGGAGACGGTCTGGTTGGGGAGACGGTCAGGTTGGAATCGTTCGGGTTGGAGACTGTCTGGTTAGAGAGACCGTCTGGTTGGAGACGGTCGGGTTGGAGACGGTCTGGTTGGAGAGACGGTCTGGTTGGAGAGACGGTCTGGTTGGAGAGACGTTCGGGTTGGAGACGTTCGGGTTGGAGACTGTCTGGTTGGAGACTGTCTGGTTGGAGACGGTCGGGTTGGAGACGGTCTGGTTGGAGACGGTCTGGTTGGAGACGTTCGGGTTGGAGACGTTCGGGTTGGAGACGGTCTGGTTGGGGAGACGGTCTGGTTGGAGACTGTCTGGTTGGAGACGGTCGGGTTGGAGACGGTCTGGTTGGAGACGGTCTGGTTGGAGACGTTCGGGTTGGAGACGTTCGGGTTGGAGACGGTCTGGTTGGGGAGACGGTCAGGTTGGAATCGTTCGAGTTGGAGACTGTCTGGTTAGAGAGACCGTCTGGTTGGAGACGGTCGGGTTGGAGACGGTCTGGTTGGAGACGGTCTGGTTGGAGACGTTCGGGTTGGAGACGGTCTGGTTGGAGACGGTCTGGTTGGAGACGTTCGGGTTGGAGACGTTCGGGTTGGAGACGGTCTGGTTGGGGAGACTGTCTGGTTGGAGACGGTCTGGTTGGAGACGGTCTGGTTGGAGACGTTCGGGTTGGAGACGGTCTGGTTGGGGAGACGGTCTGGTTGGAGACGGTCGGGTTGGAGACGGTCTGGTTGGAGACGGTCTGGTTGGAGACGTTCGGGTTGGAGACGTTCGGGTTGGAGACGGTCTGGTTGGGGAGACGGTCAGGTTGGAATCGTTCGAGTTGGAGACTGTCTGGTTAGAGAGACCGTCTGGTTGGAGACGGTCGGGTTGGAGACGGTCTGGTTGGAGACGGTCTGGTTGGAGACGTTCGGGTTGGAGACGGTCTGGTTGGAGACGGTCTGGTTGGAGACGTTCGGGTTGGAGACGTTCGGGTTGGAGACGGTCTGGTTGGGGAGACGGTCGGGTTGGAGACGTTCGGGTTGGAGACGTTCGGGTTGGAGACGGTCTGGTTGGGGAGACGGTCTGGTTGGAGACTGTCTGGTTGGAGACGGTCTGGTTGGAGACGGTCTGGTTGGAGACGGTCTGGTTGGAGACGGTCGGGTTGGAGACGGTCTGGTTGGAGACGGTCTGGTTGGAGACGGTCTGGTTGGAGACGGTCGGGTTGGAGACGGTCTGGTTGGAGACGGTCTGGTTGGAGACGGTCTGGTTGGAGACGGTCTGGTTGGAGACGGTCGGGTTGGAGACGGTCTGGTTGGAGACGGTCTGGTTGGAGACGTTCGGGTTGGAGACGGTCTGGTTGGAGACGGTCTGGTTGGAGACGTTCGGGTTGGAGACGTTCGGGTTGGAGACGGTCTGGTTGGGGAGACGGTCGGGTTGGAGACGTTCGGGTTGGAGACGTTCGGGTTGGAGACGGTCTGGTTGGGGAGACGGTCTGGTTGGAGACTGTCTGGTTGGAGACGGTCTGGTTGGAGACGGTCTGGTTGGAGACGGTCTGGTTGGAGACGTTCGGGTTGGAGACGTTCGGGTTGGAGACGGTCTGGTTGGGGAGACGGTCAGGTTGGAATCGTTCGGGTTGGAGACTGTCTGGTTAGAGAGACCGTCTGGTTGGAGACGGTCGGGTTGGTGACGGTCTGGTTGGAGACGGTCTGGTTGGAGACGTTCGGGTTGGAGACGGTCTGGTTGGAGACGGTCTGGTTGGAGACGTTCGGGTTGGAGACGTTCGGGTTGGAGACGGTCTGGTTGGGGAGACGGTCGGGTTGGAGACGTTCGGGTTGGAGACTGTCTGGTTAGAGAGACCGTCTGGTTGGAGATGGTCTGGTTTGAGAGACGACGATCGGGCCGGAGAGACAACCTTGAGTGAAAATCTCATGTTATTAACATAAAGCTCGAAATGAAAATGTATTACAAGATTTAATTCATATGTCTGGCCTGAGGTGAAGGTTTGAAGATGATCCGTTTCTTCTAAAGAAAACCAGAATGGGTTCTAAAGGAACCCAACTAGAACTTTTAGGCCACAGAAGGTATATTTGACCAGAGTTCTGGACCAGGAGTCTGCAGAAGGTTGGTTTTAGATGTTCCCCTGGAGGGTCAGGCTCTTATTCATCTCATTTACTTGTTTTAATTATGAGAAAATTTAAGTGTCTCTTAAGCCGCTGCTCAGCTCTACAGCTGGACCTTTCTACACGTTCCTGAAGGAACTTTTGCTGCTTTAGTTCTTCCTGTTGGACTTAGTATTTGCAGATTCAATGATCTGCCCATATACCCTAAAGCTGGCATCACGTTGCGCGAATTCGGCAAATTTTTTTGTCGTGAAGAGTGGTGATGAAAAACGGGCCTTGTGATCCGCAGCTCCGTGGCCGTGCCATGTGACGGGATCCTCAACGGCTTATTTAGCGCTCGTACGACCAGAACCAGCCGTCGTGAGTCTTCAGACACTACCTGAAGCTCTACGACCACAGACCGCCATGGATGACGCTGGTCTTTAGTGCGTCCTGCTACAGTTTGACCCACGGAAGTGTACGGCCGTGACACACCTCTGGACTTGGTGGAGCTCGCCCAGTGGGGCATGAAGCGCTCCTTGGAGACGGCTGAAAAACGGCCTGAACACTGGACTTCCTGATGTTCTCAGCCAGTTTCTGATATTATTGCATGAAGAACTTGGCTCAGCTCGATTTCCCTGGCATCATGTTGTTTGACCCAGTGATGACTTGATCTTCTGCAACCTTTGGGCTGAATGAGCGGAGGCGCCACCTTAACCTGTCTTTACTCTGATGATCTCTCTCAGTGTGGAGATTCATCAAAGACCTTTCTCTTTCTTTGTCTCGTAGATGCTGTGATCACAGCGACCGAGGCGACGTCGCTCCACCCGACCAGCAGCACAGACTCCAGTATGTATGTTTAACTACTCCTAGCACCCTGACGGTGAATACTTTCCTCCCGGCAGGCCAGCTCTAGTTTCTGCTTTATTGATTTCCTGCTGTGAAACGGCAGCCAGAGAAAATGATCCATGTTTTTCCTCTGCAAACAGCCGACTGATCTGGTGTCGGACATCTTGCCTCCGACTGCTGCAGGAGATGAACTTTTTACACATCATTCTGAGTAGTTTTGAGCTTTACATCTTTAAATTGGCCTTTTTTATAGTTTCCCTTGTTTCTTTCTGACTTTTATTTAGATTGAGCTTTTTTATTAATATTACATGAAGGTAAAACCAGTTTTCCTCAGGCTTTAAAAACGGTGTCATCAGAACCAGCATGGGCCCAATTAAAGGTGTTTATGGGCCGAACGTATCAGACACTCTGTAAATATAATGTGGTTGTTGGTGAGACCAAAGGCCAACCCAGTTTAGCAAAACAGGAAATGCTGTTATTGGCTCAATGCTGTTAAGATATGTCCCATGTAACGGAAACTATGAGCTTCTGAGTTAAAAGGGAAGCCATGCAGCATAGTGATGAGACGTACTTATAGCTGCAGAAGTACAGAGATGCCTCAGGATGAGCGAATCCAGTCCAGCTATAAGTAGACTGGCTGTCTGCCTCGTGGACTTAAAGGGTTTTGGTAGGAACATCTGGACCAATCAGTTCTCTGATGGATGACGGAGCTTCTCAACAAATAGCGAGTGGTGATGTCAGCCCCTACCCTGGCCTAAAACGCTCCCAGGCAGTCAAGTCTTTGCAGCAACGTCCCTCCCACATCCAGACAATGAACCATGCATCCTCCAGCCTCCACCGGCTGATCCATTCAGGGCGAGACGTCATAAATCAACGTTTGTGTAGATTCTCTGTCATCCAGGACATGATATGAGTTTAAATGAAGGCAACTAGACTTTTCTGGACAGTTGTATATTTATCCGTCGCTACGCTGAAGTCGAGCTCTGGACTTGTTTTGACTCTTTTTGCTCCATTTTAATTGTTCTAAGTTGATTGTAGGTTTAAAAAGCAACATAATTTTTTATTATTTTAGATTAAAAGCCAACCCAGACCTAATGCGATTTATTCCGTGTTTTTCACTAAGTGTGATCCAACGTATTTCCATTCAGGTGTGGACAGCTGTGAGAAGTGGATGAGCTGTAGGAACGAGTTCCTCCAGAAGTACCTGCACCAGGTGCTCAGCCAGCTGCCCAGCTGCCCCTGCTCCTACCCCTCTGAGGTCATCTACGGCGCCATCAACATCCAGGACTCCAAGCTGCAGAGGACCTACCGCTGGACAGACGCCAGCGGACCCAAAGAACGGCTCGACATCTACAAACCTTCGGCCCGGTTCTGCATCCGCTCCATGCTGTCCTACGACAGCCCGACGCTGGCGGCGCAGCACTGCTGCTACGACAGCCTGACGAGGCTGATAACACGCGGCAAAGGAGCCGGAGCGCCGGACCTGATCAGCACCGAGTTCTCCCCGGAGCTGCATTATAAGGTGGACGTCCTGCCCTGGATCCTCTGCAAAGGAGACTGGAGCCGCTTTCATATGGTGAGGCCACCTAATAACGGGCTGGAGTGCACAGAGAACCCGCCTGAACCGGCGTTCCAGATGGAGCTGAGAGAGGCCCGGGAATACTGAACACTGCTTCTGGGAGAACTTTGGACCTGAGCAGCTCTCTGTGAAGGAACCTATTTATGATCTTCTTTCTTTAATGAAGCTGCAGTCTGATACGTGGCATCGCTCCAACCACATCCTCCTATTCCTCATAGCTCATGGTGTAAAGGACATCCAGTACAGTCGCTCTTGATGCCCCCCCAAGCTTAAATACACTGAGGTCAGAGGTCATCCTAATCCAATCTGCTCCTCTCTGGTTAAACACCCTGATCATCTTCTTCTTCTTCTACATGACTTATTTCCTCCATGCTTTTACCAACATGTAACTAATCAATTCATCCACATTACTCATACATTTTACACTTGACCAATGTGATGGGAATATTTCAGTTTGATCTTTATTAATAAAGAGAAAAGTGTTATTATTATTATTCTGTCATTTGAAACTCAGATCTATGAGATTATTCTGCTTTGATAATATTGAGTGAAAATAAGGCAGCATCACATAATTCACACAGAAACATAAATATAAATCCTGATCCAACTCCTGGTTTTATTCCCACTGCTGCTAAAATAATAATTACAGCTCTAATATTATGTTGAACTTTAACCCTGGCTAAATAATGTGATGTCTTCCTGTTTGCTGCTCTGCTCATTATAGAGAGAGACGTTTATCAAGCTGATATTAGCCGGGCTATCTGCTTCGGTAAAGCCAGCAGTCAGCTGGTGAACACACACTAGCTTTAAAGATGCAGTATCTTAAGAAGAGTGAAAGGTGGCGCTGTTTTCCTGCGTCTCTCTGGAAGACGATATTTCCCATT
>OY747720.1:0-157500 GCA_963556495.2 Valencia hispanica | reverse complement strand
AAGAAATGATCTAAAACCGCAAAATTAAAGAAAGATTTAAACCAGGAAGCTGAATTCAGCCGTCTGTCCTCGCTGACAGCCAGTCTAAGCGTTCAAAGAGAGCATTCATCCAAAACTGCCCTGAACAGAAACCCCCACCAGCCCTGAAAGAGCACAGAGTGTTGATTCACAGCTCTGATACGTAAACCCACAATCAGAACACAGCTCAGGAAGAAATAATGTTGTTCAGTTCACACGTTTTAGAGGAACAGGAGGGAATATACCGACATTATTTTACTATAAACCATCCATCCATCTGTTCATCCATCTATCCATCCAACTATCCATCCATCCATTGCAGTCAATAACGTCATGTTTTCTGTTTCCACAGTTGCTACACTGATCTCTGTGTTTAATCCTCTCTGGCTGCAAAGCAGAGCTTTAGGGGAAAAAGAGAAGAGGAACTGTGAACCTAATATTCACCGAGGGCGTTCTCATTTGTTCTGGCCAGTGTTTACTGTTCACAAGCCTGTCTATCAGAAGTCTATCCCAACTAGCTGACCCGATGATAGACCACTGCTGCACAGCGGCGCTTTGACTCGAAGCGCCGCTGACACCACTGTGACGGTGTATTCCCTCCTCGTTAACAGCCTGCACTGACCAACTGGCCGCCATCTTTATTTGAATGACTGGTGTTGAGCCATCTGAAGGACATTCCAGGCAGATCAGAATCAGAAATACGTTATTAATCCCAGAGGGCAAATTCAGGTTTTTCAGTACAACCCGTCTGAGAGAAACACACAAAAAACCCACAACACAGACAGACAGGATCCGGGCTAACTGTGGTAGCTGCCTGCACAAGCCGCGCTCCATGTTGGAAGAACATACATTTAATATAGAGGTGGACTTACTCTAGGATTCTGTGTGATTCCTTCTGTCTGTAGGATTCTCCAACCCCATCGACCCAGACCTTCTTCCCCAGAAGCTCACCCAGCTCACAGCGCCAGCTATCAGTGGATCTCCAGCTTCCTGACTGACCAGCAGCAGCAGGGGAGGCAAGGCAACCATCAGTACCGGCGCACCACAGGGTTGTGTTCTCTCCTCGCTCCTTTTCACATAAATGTCTCCATTTGAATGAATGAATCCCAACTCCACTGTCATGTCTTTACTAAATCTTTATTTAACCAGGAAAAGTCCCATTGAGATTAAAAACCTCTTTTTCAAAGAAGTCCTGGACAAGAGGCAGCAAAAGTTACAGCTACACAAATAAAATTACAAACACAATTATGAAAAGCAATCACAATACAGCCAGGCTGTCTCAATCTGGATTTAAATGTGTTCAAAGAAATAAGATCAGTTAATTTCCAGTCTTCTTGCAACCTGTTCCATGAACAAGGAGCAGAGAAAACGAAAACCAGTTTCTCTGCAGGAAACTGGAACACAAAGTAAAAATGTATCATTTTTAGTATAACTGTAGAAACAAGACTTCTCCATGAGATGAAATCACAGATGTAAGTGTGCAGTCGTCCAAGCATGGCCTTATAAATGAAAGTGTACCAATGTTCCAACCTCCTGGTGGACAAAGAAAGCATCCCACACGAGAATACACATCTCAATGATTGGTCAAGGCTCTCCAGTTAGCAATAAACCTCAGAGAGGCATGATAAACCATATACATCTTATGAAGACATAGCGCTGAAGCATTCATATACAAAAGGTCTCCATAATCCAGAATAGATAAAAATGTTCATCCACCTAAAAAACGCAGATTTACGGCACCAGGAACGATTCTTTCTAAAAACTCAGACCAAAGTGAATATTTGTGTTTTTAAGCGTTTGGACCGAAATAGAAATGGAGTTTTAGGTTTAGCGACGTCTGCGACAGAAATGCTCCGACATCACTTGTGCGACTTTTGTTTAGACCCAGAAACAACATTTATGCCTCAGACATGTGTTGGCATTATCGATTGTCCAAGCGCTTTTTGCTTGCTTGTTTTTAGCAGCTCAATTTGGGGGAACTACTGCCCCCTACAGGTTTGGCATGTCTACGAATGTGCTTAACAACGCACTGATGCGGTTAGGTGTGGATGGTTCTTTTTTAAATGAGGAGGTGAGAATATAATTTTTTTTTAAACCAGCTACGTGTGAACATGGCCTAAGTAAGCGTGCTATGACCTGCTACATCAGTCACTGGTATTTGGGATTCCCATTGTGTCAGGATTATAGAAAAGGCAGTATTTATGACAGCTGTTTATGTCCAGTCAGTTTGGCTAGAACTGTTTGGTAAAATTAAAAAGTAGGCAGAATTGAGCAGCAGGCATATTTTGCACATTTTATTTTTAGAATACTGTCCACAGAGCATTTGTATTGTGTGAGAATTTTTTGGGGATTTTGACTTGTAATTTTTTGAGAGTTACTTAAAACTTATTGCTAATTGAACAAACATGTTTGCATTAATATATCAGAATGGCTTTAAAAAAAGCAGGAGATTCACAGTTGTTGCCGACCTCATTGAATTTATGGGACAAGATTTGTGCCAAAAGACTCAACCAAAAAATACCAGAATAAAGAAAGCAAATGGAAGATTTCAGAAGCAAAAATGTGAATTTCACAAACACAAAATATCACTCTGAAACAAAATAAACTAATCCATAAGTAAATATTTATATTTCAAAGCCAAATATGTTATTTTTACTTCTTAACTATTCATATGTTATTTCTTTGACAACTTTTTGGTTCTCACTTAATTCTGCGTTATTTAGACTATTTAGACTTTTATTTTGAAGAGCATGCTTTTGTTCTGCCGACAGAACAAGTTTTAGCTTTTGATAGAAAGTCTCAGTGGGAGGGGCTTATCAGCGCTCTGATCTCATTGGTTATGAGAGTGCCTCGCTGTTTGCCAGATGCCATTTAAAAGAAGAAGAAGAGCGTTACCCCGTTGTTGATTATTCAAAATTCATTTTTCTGTGACGAAGGAGGACAGGACCAGAAAAATATTAATTTTTAGCATAAGATAGCAGAGGTGAGCCATGATATTCACTAGATAAATATATATTCTATGCTTTGAAGTGTTTTACGTTTCATATGAAGTAGTGATGGCCAAATGAAGCTTTCTGAAGCACTGAAGCTTGTATAAAAAACCTCTTGGATGACACCTAGTGGCCTTTAGTATGAACACCAATTTGTTCTGGTACATTTTGTGTGAGACGATATTTTGGTTGATTCTTTAATCACAAATCTTATCCCATGATTTTGTGTTCTTTACAGAACAAATTTAATCATACGACAGAACTCACACCTGAGACCTGTTACATTTATGTTATGATGACTTTTCTTAATTTTATTAAAGGGGCAGGGGGCAGAATGAAGAAGCAAACCTCACGAGCGACGCGGCCGGTGCTACAAGTAACTGCAGCCGGCCGCACGGGGGCGCGCGCAAACGCTTCACAAAATAACATTCCTCTTCACTGTGACATAAGTTTTCTTAGTGCCACTTTTTAGTGGGCTGTGAGTCGTCCTTGGTCGTTTCCCAGCTGCAGAAGGGAAGAATCCATTCTCACAATTAAATCAATGGAGGTCTGTGACATTTTTCTTCCTCTATTAAAGCTGTGGAGAATGCGCACCCAACAGCATTAAAAAACTGGACATGCATGTTTATTTTATTTACAAATCCTGCCCCATTTTCCTTTGATGTGCTATTAAACTATTTTATATATTCAATTCTGTTTATTTATATACATAGCATCGATTCACAACACGTCATCTCAAGGCACTTTACAAGAAATGTTATCCCGATTTAATCATCCATTTAATCCAATTAATCCTTCAGTTCATTATTCCAGTTCATAGTTTTCTATATAAGGAATCCCAGCATCGAGTCATTGACTCCTCCTTGACCAACATGTAGCAACAGCAGACAGCCGCCTGCTTTGTGTCGTTGACTTCACAGCAATCCCTCATACTGAGCAAGCATGTAGCGACGGTGGAGAGGAAAAACTCCCCTTTAACAGGAAGAAACCTCCAACAGAACCAGGCTCAGTAGGAGCGGCCATCTGCCACGACCGTCTGGGGGTTTGAGAAGACAGAGCAGAAACACAGAAGGAACAGAAGATCTGATATAAGAGAACTTTCTATGTTACAGAAAGTAAAAAGTTGATAACAGGACACAGTGGATGTTCAGTTACTGGGAGGATCATCCCAGTCGATGCTTTTCAAGTTTTCGAAGTTTTTCTGGTTTGGTCATAAAAACACCTACTACCCAGCGTTCATCATGCTGAGCTATCAACAAAGGTTTTTCCAACTCATGTGATTAAAAAAGTGTTTTATCTCTGTCCAAGCTCATCATTTCAGAAATATTCCTTTTATTTGTTCCTGTCCATTAACTGTGTTTTTGTGGGACAAGACCTTTGACCTCAGAGCATAAAGCTTTCATGGCTTTCACTGAACAAGCGGTGTGAAATCTTTGACCCTGCTGGTAGAAACATCTTGATCAGACGAGGCTGACCTCTTGTGTTGACCCTCCATCGTATCTTGAAGCTCAGCGGTTATTTACGTTGTAAAACCTTGTTGTATTAGAAAGTCCAGCCTTCATTCAGACTAACCTGGTTGAAGAGTGATCTTTGTCTCGAAGCATCTAACCCTCATCAGAGCGCGACACACTCGGCTGCCTGTGCTGTTTATCTTCATTATCTCTGCTCTGACTTGCTGTGTTTATCTGAGTTTTATGGCAGTGAGGGGTCAGCAGGGTGACATGCCTTCCTGCTGCTCTGAGAGCAGGAAATCACACTGTTGTTGAAGCTTAATGAGAAGCAAACGTTTGGTCTTTGAAGGAGACCTGAGGAGGACGGAGGTACCGAGGGTTATGTTTGTCTTAGCAGACTCACAGCGAGGAGACTTGTAGAGGGAGTGGGTCAAAGACGGCCACCAGCAAACACCAACTGATTTTATTCAGCGGGTGACTCCTGTAGGTTAGAAAGAAAAATAAAAGCCATCAAGTGATTTCTGTCAATCTGCAATCACGAAACAAAGAGGAAAAGATCTGAGTTAAATTTTTAGGACCAGCTGAGGGGGTTTCATTTTACTTAATGCCTTCCTGCCAAGGAACCATGAGCCGTTTAGTTCTGAAACCTCTCAGAGTCGGATGGAAAGGTCTTTTATTGCTGTGGTCAGGAGTCAAATTATGCTGTGCAGACTTTGGAGTGAAACCACAGATCAGAAGGTGTGTGGATGATCTGGAGGATGGAAAAAGAAAAGAGCTACCATGTCTTGTCAAAGATCACGTTTCCCCTGTAGGATGGTCCACAGCAGATGTTTCCAAGGTGTGGGTCTGGTCAACAACATGATTCTTTTCTGCACTGTAAAGTTTGTGAATTAAACTTGCTGGGACCAGATTCAGATTTAATGGATTGAATTCTTACACCTTCCCGCTGAAGGACAGCGACATTCCTGGACGTAATGCACAATGAACCTGGTTCTAGCTCCAAAGACTGAACAGTGCGCATTCTTTGGAACTAAAAGGGGGATGTTGAGGCTATGGCCTTTACTGAACGAACTGGATCTCCCAGCATCCATTGCGCTGCCCTCGACCCATTCTCATTGGTCTGTGGCCAGTGATGACATCACAGAGTTGATAAAAGCAGCGCGAATATTGAAATCTTCGTCTTTTGGTCCCAGAGCGGTGCCTGTGAGGAGACGCTTTAATCCACTGCTAGGGTTTTCCCTTTTTCCGTTCAAACCTGCTGGACCAGGAAGAACTTCCCTTTTAAACTTCGAAGTGAATCGGCCGATCAAACAGACTCCTTGTCAGCGTAACCAGGGAGTCCGCTGGCCATCTGAGCTCTACTGAAAACAGGCCTGAGTCCCTCAGCGCCTAAAGTCGGACGTCCGCTTTTCTGACCTCGGTTTTGCGCAAACCGCTCCTTTAAACTGGACACTTTCTACGTTCTTCGTCGTGGACTGTGGAGAGCTGCCCCCACCAAGTAGGATTAAACTGGTTCATTTCTCTCGGTCTGGGTAGAGGAGAAGGTCTTCACGGTTAATATCCGTTTTCTGTTGGTTAAAATAAGTCTGTAAACTTGTTAACCACTGTTATTCTTGGTCGTCTGTCGCTGTACACCGACCCTGAATGTGCAGCTTTTTGTGTTTTATTATGTGACTTTGGTTGCAACCAGAAGCAGTATATTATATTGTATTATTTCCTTGTTTGTTTATTGTCCGCTGCGGTCAGCGCGTGTCTGTTTAGACAGGTCGCGTGGCCTCAGTTGATCCCCTTTCTCCGTCGCCCCGTTTCCTTTGTCCAAGCCACCATTGCTAATGAAACTAGCCTTTGTTGAATCGCCACGCGGTCTTCCTTTGTCTTCCTTTGTCTTCCTTTGTGAACCGATCGCGCCAATTGTTAAGACTTGAGTTATTTATTGCATTGAAGAGGTGAGCTGAACCCCCTCATTCGCTCGCTGTCTCTCACACACACACACACACACACACACACACACACACACTCACTCACTCACTCACTCACTCACTCACTCACACACACACACTAACACACCCACACACACACACACACACTCACACACACACACACACACACACACACACACTCACACACGCACGTCTTGCTATCCTTGTGTTGACATTGTATTGACTTCCATTGATTTTACTATGCCTAACCCAGACACTTTCCCTAAACCTAACCATTACTGATACATGCCTAACCCTAACCTTA
Organism: Valencia hispanica; assembly: GCA_963556495.2. Classification (NCBI taxonomy): domain Eukaryota; kingdom Metazoa; phylum Chordata; class Actinopteri; order Cyprinodontiformes; family Valenciidae; genus Valencia; species Valencia hispanica. The sequence continues at coordinate 150,797 of OY747720.1, read as the reverse complement.
ACCTAAACCTAATTCACACCATACCTCTAAACCTAACTAGTAGAGTTTAATAGCTAGTTAAACATTGTGGGGACCAGGCAAAATGTCCTCACAACTACAGATGTCCCCATGAGGCTGGTGGGCTGTCAAAGGTTGGTCCTCGCAAGTATAGGTATACATGTACACACCCACACACACACACTCACTCACTCACTCACTCACTCACTCACTCACTCACTCACTCACTCACTCACTCACACACACACTCACACACACACACACACACACACACACACACACACACACACATGAACACACACACGCCCCCTTCCCTCAACGTTAACTTTGTCCTATATTTTTGCATGCGTTAGAATAGATGGAAATTATGAATGAAATGTAATCTGTAAGGTGACCTATTTCATTAATAAATTCCCTTAAGTTTTCTGATTGTAGGTGATTCCTCTGTTAAGGACATTCAGTGGTTTGTGTGGAAAGAACACCAAAGTCCTCTGCTTTCCAAAGGATATGGTCAGTGACTGACTAAATATCCAACAGTGAAAAACATTGTTCTCCACACAGGGTCGAATGATGTGTCCAAACAACAATCGGAGGTTGTAAAACGGGACTTCGCTGGATTATTGAACACCGTGAGCTCTTTGGATGCAGCAGTATTCATCAGTGGACCTTTACCACCCATCAGAGGAGGAGAAGAAAGATTTAGCCGTCTTTTGGCATTAAATAAGTGGATTTTATCTGCATGTGTTGACAACAAACTGCAATTTATTGACAACTTTCAGATTGCAGGAGGTTCTGGGTTCTAATCCCGGCCTGGGGTCTTTCTACATGGGTTCTCTCTAGGTACTGTGGTTCCTCTCGGTCCAAAAAGATGAAAACTGTTAGGCTAACTGATTACTCTAAATTGCTCTCAGGTGTGTGTGTTAATGTTTGGTTGGCCTGGCTGTCTCTGTGATGAACTGTCCAGGTTGACTCTGCCTCCTGCCCAATAACCACTGGATACAAGCCCCCTCCCCTGAGACCCTGCCAGGATAAGTGGCTATAGGTACAAATCTGTATCAATGTTTATAACTTGCCACGTTTGACTTGTTCAGGAATTAAAAAAAAAAAAAATCAGCTGTTCTCATATAAGCAAAAATTAGAATTTCACATCCATCCATTATCTATAGCCGTCCATCCTCTGCATCTTGCGGAGGGCGGGGTCCATCTTGGACAGGTCGCCAGTCCATCGCAAGGCAACAGAGAATTTCACATATTTATTACATATTTTAAACAAAAGCAATGCTGACATCTGGTGGCAGCTTGCAGAAATGAAAGAGCCAAAGATAAATGTTGCAATGCCGTTGCAGATTGCGACAACCTGAATAACGCTGTTTACAGCACTTAGAAAGTGACTTCTGAGTGCTATTAGTGAACCTTCATAGACTGATAATAAAGAAGCAGGAGCATCAAAATAAAATTAATATTGTTCAAGTGAACAGGCCCCAGCGAGGATCGAACTCGCGACCCCTGGTTTACAAGACCAGTGCTCTAACCACTGAGCTATGGAGCCGACATTCCGTCGTGTCCCGTTTATTTTATATATTCCTGCGGCATCGTGTTATTGCCAGACATGCGGCCGCCCTCTTGGACAGGTATTCCCATCCGCAGACTTCCACCAATATAGCAGCAGTTATTACAAGATGGTTGAATAATGGGTGACGTGTTGCGGACTGTTGAGAGCAGAGCTCAGGGGAAAACTTTTCACAACTCTGAACATTTTTATTGTTTGTATTTATGTCCTTTATCATAGCTAAATGTTTGACGTTTGCAGACAAAACAACGCGTGGAAATCAGTTCAGTATTTAGCGAGTTATGATTTAATAAACGCGTTGACGCTTCATTGCGTCTGCTAAACAGATTAGAAAGTGGTGCGGGGGAAACCTGTCCAAGATGGCGGCCCCACTGCGCATCAGTGCCTATAGTAGCGGTAATAAATCAGAAATATGCCACAGCGCTCCTGCTGCTTGGGGGTCCAGAAATGTGACAGCAGCTGCTCTCGATGAAGGAAGTCAGACCTTGTAATGTTTTTTCTGTTGTTGTCTCTCATTGAAAGTTTGTATTTTTTGTGAAAAGAAAAAAAAGAACCTACTTTCATCATCATCATCGTCTCCTAATTATGTTTAATTAATATTTTGATGTAACAGAAAATTGACCTCAGCTGAAAATTAAACATTAAAATTCACAAAATCGTTAAGCTACACTAAACTACATGAGTATATTACAGTTTCATTCAGAAACACATTACACATTGCTTTGTTATGTCTCTGAACGGATGAAGACTGAACAAAGAACCATCAGTCTGTCAGGAGGAACAGAGAACCACTAGGAACAGATTTTAGAACCAGAACATCCCCCCCCAAAAAACTTGAATTAAAAGACATCTCTGTGCAGAACTGAGTTTCTGACACTCTGTTCTGTAGGGAAACTTTAAAAAGTGACACCAGAACCAAACATGAAGGTTTCTCCTGCAACTACAGTAGAGGAAGACAGAACTTGATGTAAACGTCTTTAACATCAGCTGAATGGAAACAAGCAGCTACAGTCCAAAATGAGTCTCTGTAGCCTCTAACTACTGCAGCTGCTCATGCTGCATTCAAGTACAGCTGGGACACTAGAGATGTTTTGATACATAAATGATCTGAATGTTTTGTTTTTAAAGATGGACACAGTCTTATTTAGATAATCCTAAACATCATAAACTGGTTCTATTGTTGTATGATCTATCCAGATCTGCCTGCCTATCTGATGAATCTAAAATGATAAAGTCACATTTATGCTACTTTATCATTTGAAAATGATTGAACCAAATCTCCAGTCAATTCTAAAAACTTTCCACTTTTTAAGCTTTAGAACATAAAATTAATTCAGTTTCAGAAACTAAATGAAATGGTTTGTTTACAGCTGACCAAAGTTTATAAAGATTGTTATTGATTGAAGCGTACAGAAAGCATTCGGACAGGACATTAAAAGCTGAATATTTACATAATTTTCCGTTACTCTCCTCTCTGTAGAGCAACAATACTCTGGAACATGGAGGCGACCAGCTTCTCCATGGGGAATGTCTGATATGCTGCTGCAGGACACCATAAAGACGCTATGCTTGGTGCAACTGTGGTAAGTTGGGCTTTAAAACCTGAATACTTGATTCAAATCAATAAATTATTTACACCCATTCACCAAAGTTCACCTAAACAAACCAATAACAGACTTTCATTTCAACATTTAGTGCTGCTACTAGGCAGAGATGTTATCCTGATTTAAAATGTGTTCATGTTAGAAGACGATCATCAGGGCTTTTTGCATCTCTTTACATCCTGGGATTTGGTTCTGCCTCTGTCATGTCTCGTTCTAACGGGCTGGGTTATCCTGAGCTATCTCTGTACTGATGCTGCTATAAACTGTGGAGGGCCACAGCACGGTTTCTATGCCATCCCAGGAACGTCGAAGTGGGCGGGAACATGGGCGAGCAAAGCGCCGTAAAAACTCTGTGATGTTGTTCTAAGCGCCACAAGATATAGAAACTGTTCCCTCAGGATTTTGTTCTTGGTGAGTCAGAACCGAAAGGTCTTCATCTCAACGTTACAAGGTCCAAAGCAGATTCCTCTGTAATAATGTGCCATCATTGGACGCCGTTCTGTGACGTCACTTCACACTGCCAGGCCAATCAGAGGCTAGTGACATCACTTTAACAGACCAATCAGATCATAGGTGGGCGTGTTGGGTCGCCTCGGCCTAAGCCAGAGGTAGTTAGGGAAAAAAGGCGCTAAATAGGGGCGGAGCCACCGTTTCTCCCCCACCGGCGGCATTTCTCTGGCCTGAGGCCACTTAAGGCGTCTCTCATTTAGCCAGAACTACGGTTATTAGAGAGCCATAGAGAATAGAACACCAATATAACCCTATATGTTTGGGCGGTTCATTTCTCCACTTATCGGTTGTTTTTGGTTTAGAAACTATAATAATAAAGAATCCCTGTTCATCTGTTCATTCTGTTATTCTCTGTTTGCTATTATCAGTTAGGAATGAGTCTCACCCTGATAGTGGGCCGTCGATCCCCGCCAGCAGCCATGCTCTCTGAAAAAAGAGAAATAAAGTCGTCCTTGGCGGTCCACACGGCACAATCATTTTATTTTTGTCACTAAAAGAGAGTGTGAGTTTAGTGTGGCGGAGAAAGGCAGCAATCTAGCGTGAAATGTATTATTAGAAGAAGAGATCTGTGGCGTCTGCTGCTTAATAAAAGCACAACTTTTCTGTTGATAAGGTCTCAGCTGATGCTTCTCGGCTCGCATGCAGGACTCCATCTCCATCCACACATGCCTCTTTGTTTCTCTGAGCGTTTACCTCCACCCTTACCAAGAAAGGCGTGGATTTATCTGACTGACAGACAAACAGGCCATCGGCACCTGAACTAAATCAGACACTGTGGGGCGAGGATCAGTCTCTGCAGCAGTGTTTCCCAGCCCTGCATGTTTTAGATGCTTCAGCACACCCGGTTTAAATCGATGGCTGATTTACAGGCTTTTGTTGAACTGCAATCATCTGAGGCAGGCATGTTAAAGAGAAGAAACATCTAAAACATGCAGGACAGGACAGGCGCCTTACCATCTCTACAGGATCAGGACTGCAACGGGACGATTCATTTAGAAATATGGCTTTTTTCTTTTTTCTGGAGGGCCCACTAATAAAAAAGTTGTTTACAGGTATTTAATCTTTTTTACTAAGGACTGTTTGTTTTGGGACATTCCAATATAAGTTGGTTTAAAATCCATTAAGAGTTTGAAAAAGGAAGAGAAGGAAAAGAATGATTTATTGGTGTTTTTTATTTGTTTTGAACTTAAAGAAACAAGGATAAATTATTGTCTTTTATTTCAGATGAGATTTTATTTTGAACACGGATAAATACTGTTAAATTTACGTCTCTCTCTCTCTTCTGTGAGTCAGATATTATTCAGTTACCTAAGTGCAAAGAGTTATAAAATATCATTACATATTTCATGGTAAATAATCTACAGCAGGTGTGTTTGAAGTGCACAGTAAAAATCAGACGGAGAACGCAGACGACTGTCTCCATGTTGGTCCAGGAGGAGTTCATGCTGCAAGTCAATCTGCTGGGATTCGTCACATAGAAAACGTTTAAACTGATTGGAATAATAAACTGAAGGATTAATTGGATTGAAGTAAAATGACTTTTCTTGAGAGGACGTGTTGTAAATTGGCGTTGTATAAATAAACAGGATTGAACATTAGGAGGCTATATAATACAGTAGTTTCTTTTTAGCTCCTCTTTAAACATAGAAACCTTAATAATTACTGACGTCCCAAATATGATGGATTACATTATATTTGGACTGAACTGGACAGCTTCCAGATCTGAGTGTAGTTTATTTGTGAGCAGAATGAACTGAATTTGAATTGGATCTGTATATTTTGTTCTGTGTAAAACCTCAACATGACTTTTATTGTGAATTTATTTCGCTGAACAAGCTGGAATTAGAATATTTTGAAGCCTTTTATTATGACTTCATAAACATTTTCCCCTCAGACGAGACTTTAACGACCTGTTGTGTTAGAGGGTTTCCTGATTTTTAGAATTTAAACGTCTCTTTCCTCCCCGCCGCCGACTTTTAGGCTTCCACAACGGGTTTTGTGTTTCCACAGATCACTCCGGCATCTTCATAGTGGGCACAGTTATGGTTACCCACGCCAGCATGTGTGCAGTTCAACAGGTTGGACTCGGTGCCGTTGCAATGAACATCATCCAGGAGGATCCGCAGTCCCTTTCCTTCACCAAACTCAGAATTCCTGGCTGCCTTTAGGGCATACTGGAATCCCAGCTGTCTGCAGACCACCTCGGCATTCTTCATCGACCACAGGTCATCGCACACGGTGCCCCACTCTCCGTGAATGTAGATCTCCACACGTCCACGGTCTCCGAGCAAGAATTCATCCCTGACCAGTCTCACCGCTCCGTTTTGAAGCTCAGACATGTTCCTGGTTCTGGTTTTTCCCTTCCGGCCTCGGCCTTTCCTCTTTGTACTTCGGGGGGATGTGGTGGTGGTTCTGATGGGAGCAGGGGTGCTCAGGGCTTGTCCTTTTTCATCGAGGCGATCCAGGAGCTCCAGAAGCCAACCATAGGTCTTTGTAGGTTCAGGTTCAGGCTTTTTTTCAGCCGGTAATTCAACTCCAATCAAAGCTGACGGAAATAAATACAGTAAATGCTACTAAAATCTGATGAAACAGGCAGAATTACAAGATGTAGATCTATTAGTGTTAAAGGTGAACTTACTTTCCTGCGGAACAAACTGGATGAGGTTACTTTTTACTCTGACAGGAAGAGGCTCGTAGTGGCAATGACTTGGAGGAGCACGTCTGAAAAGCAAGAGGCAACAAAAACTAAGTACAGTATTCTACAAGCTTTAATGTTCAGTGATTCCCTCAGACGTTACTTCAGAGAACGCAAAATGACTTCTAGCAGGTCATTATCATCACTTCACAGAGGTAAATGTCCTCAACGTGAATCACTCCTGCAGGTAAATCGGCCTCGGTACAAAATCGGTGGATCATTTGGTATTTCATAATTTGATGACATAAAATGTTTTGACAATTTCCCAGAAAGGTCGAACCTTTTCACATTTCCAAAACATGTGAAAATGATTGGCGTTAATATGACTGCAGAGTCTGCAGCATTGCTCTGGGAACCCCACAGAGGCGTGATTCATCTTCCCAGATGTTTTTATTAGAGCAAGTGGAAGTTTGTTGTAACAGGAAGATCAAATGTCAATCATCCTCTGATAATTCAATCTTTAACTGTGATTCCCACTTCTGTGTTTCATACAATGGATAATTTCTATTACATTTTTGACACATGCTTTGATGAAATCTTCTTATTTGTCTCTTCCTAACTCACTGCTCTCTTGAGAAACATTGTTTCTGATCTCAGAATTGATTGTTTGTTGTAGATGTTTCTCTGCTTCCTCACTCCTGATTTAAATGGAGGATTAACAGATTTAGCTGAAGGAGCTGTGCTACAGCTGGGAACCAACTAAGACAGGGTTAAGAGTTCCTAAACCAGAAGCTAAAGACCTCTGAAGAACTTCATTATTTAAGAATTTAATAATTTGTTTGAGATTTTAAAATGTAATGGCAATTTCCTAGTTCATCACATTCAGCTTCTAAAGAACATGGCAGCTGTGTGAACCTGACAGGTTAGCTGGATCTTAATCACCTTATGATCTCTGAAGAACTGAGTCTTTCTTGCAATATGTTTTTTCTCTAGATTTGAATCATTATTGTAAATAAAAAATAAAAATCAATGGGAAAAGTTTAAAGGAAGTCTCAGAAGTAAAGAATCTTGGATCCTCATTTAAAATTTGACAAATGTGTCAAGATGCTGAGCTAAGGTGTAAAAAGTCACTTCCACCATTTTCCCGTCTTCAATAATTATTCTGAGTCACTCCATAACATACCATTTTATTTATAATGCACTGATATTTAATATTTTAATTTTTTAATAAATAAATAATTAAATTTAGATATTTAAAAAAACATTGACGTGTTCAGTAGTTATTTTATCTGCTGTTTACAATATCTTTCTATATGACTGGACTGATGTGTTTATATATTTCTGTTAGTTTTATATAAATAGAGGCCATATTGATAACAGCATTACCATCTCGACTGAGGTTACATCTAAAATGTTGGACTAATTTCTAGTTTTACTGAAACACAAAGTGCTAAGCATGAGTTTGGGATTATCAACACATCTCTTATCAATCTATTTACCAAAAAATGGATTTCCACGTAGTTTCATCTCACATTGAGAAGTTAGTCCGTGCATGCAGCAGGAAGGTTTTATCTCAGAATGACAAAATAAAAGAATGACTCACCTTGATGGATCCACCACTTTATAAATGACTCCCGAAGAAGCCGTGGCACTCGGTATTCCTGTAGACATGAAGTACAGCTCGCCTGCAGGAACCCACAAGGAAAAGCTGGTAAATCACTTAAAGCTGGGAAAACCAGGCTGCAGCCGCGTTTCTGTTAACCCATTACCAGATTCATCCTCAGCAAAGGAGATTATGTACGGATAGTAGTTGTTGATGAGTCCAGGGAAGGCACACGTCAGGCCCATTCCCATGCAGATTTCATTATACTTCCACTGTCCAGAGTTTTTATCCTCCTTCAGGCTCATCAGGCGCCTAAAACAAGCAGAAAAGTGAAAGTGAACACCACACTGGTTCCCTTCCTAAACCTCAGCAGGACACAGTATAAATGATAGGAAGAGGTTTGAAGAAGTCTACACTGGTTCCCTGATTCCTTTCTGATGTGAACTCCTGAGCTTTCATGGCTCATCATGACACAGATAAATGTTCCCAGACCTCAGCGGTCCCAGGTAAACTCACCCGCTCATAAAGTCTCCAAATATGTAGATCCCGTTCAGGTTGGGGTGTTCACAGCCGCGGTACACATATCCTCCTGTCACAGACTTCCCCATCTTATGAGGGTAGGCATAGATAGGCAGCACATCACCTGTAAAGAAACCTTGTTAGGACTATACCCTACAACAACAAGACCAGAATGATAGTTTCCACACTGTCTATCATTTAGGAGCAAAAAGTCCATCCCACAATCCAGCAGCCTGTAGAACCTCCTTCAGCACCAGTAACCCTCAGCTGTGGTTCTGTTTCATCAGTCTCTCAAATTGTTAGAGGAATTTTGGTCTTGCCTCCTTTCCAGTTCATTGAGGTTTCTGTGCACCTTAATGAAGCGTTACAATCAGGGCGACGTCTGGACTTTGACTTGACCGTTCTGTTGTAGATCTGCTGCTGTGTTTGTATCACGGTTCTGTTAATGACACAGTTTGGACCGAGTTTCAGCTGTTAGATTGACTGACTGACTCAGGTTGGACTCCAGAATACTTTGGTAGAGAAGTTCATGGGCCGCTCAGATCCTGTAGCCAATAAAGCCCCAACCATCACCCCTCCACCTCCATGCATAACAGCTGATGGGTTTTTACTGATAAGTTTAGTCTTCCAGTAAAAATAGAGGTTGTCTAACTGAAGATACGCTAATGTCTCACATTCAAATGTTGGTAAACAAGCTCAAAGGCAAACAGTTTCTGTCTTAGAATTCGCTCTTGTTTTTCCTCCAAAGTCAAAAACATCCATATTGATGCTAAATATATATATATATATATATATATATATATATATATATATATATATATATATATATATATATATATATATATGGTTTATGGTAATAAGATTTCTATGCATTCTTCTTCCCAAAACATTTATCACAAAGATAAAGCTTTGAGTTTCAACATGGTTGTGTTGGATGGTCTGCCTGTTATCAGACTGAGGCAGAGCGATATTTAAATCTACAAGAATCTACAATTCTGGGCCAGTTCCTTCATTTCTTCAGACCTAAATTCATCAAACTTAATCAGGTGGTTACAGTCTTTTCCCCAGGATGTTTTCTGCTGTCTAAGGGCTGTACAGTGTGACAGACATTTAAATATTCTTCACCTCGTGTCAGAAACTCTGAAGGAAATGGTCTCCTTAAACCTGTTTGAAGGATTTCCTTCTGATAAACTCAATATGCTTTGTAGTTGTAATTGGTCCTGTCTAAACATGCCCTAACCCTAACCCTCTAAACATGTACTGGTGTCTGTTTTGACAAAAGCCACCTTGTTAAAGGGATTAATAATCTCCATTAGTTGTTTTCAAGGTTTAAAACTAAACATGGTTCTGTCCGTCCCGGTCCAACATCTCCTCTCTGGTCTCCTCTGTCCCAGAAGTCTTGTCAGTCCTGCCGCCATCTTGTTTCTCCTTCAACCCTTCTAAGCAGCCATGCTGGTTCAGGGTCATGACCTTTAACCTTTAACCTGCTAACTGAGGCCTGTAGAGTCTCGATGGAGCTCTGGGGTTTCTGCTCATTTCTCTGAGCTTCCCGCTCTGACGTTGGGCTGAATCTGCTGGTCGTCCAATCAGCTCTCTGAGATGTTCTCCTCTCTGGAGGAAGATGGACTTCCGATGGAGATGACCTTTGACCCTTCCCAGGCTGATGGACAGCAGGTGATCTGGAGATGACCTTTGTTTTGGAACATTTTATTTGTTGTGCTGAAGTCAAGAATGTTTTGAACTTTGTTTTCTCTCAGTCTCCTGACTGAATGTATGGTTTATGTTCTGTCTTTATTTGAGTTGTGTGTGTAATGCAGGCTTCTCTGCTGGGCCATTCTGAAGGTCGCCTGCTGAAGCTGATGTCTGCAGAATCTCACAGAGGCCTGTGGAGAAGCTAGTTCTTTGTCTTGTAAATATCACCACATATTTTCTGTCCTTCAGTATAAAAGATGTATGTATGTAAGTCAGAGTAAACCTGACTGAGTGCTTTTCACCTCAACAAGTTTTGGGTAGATTATTTTTTTAAATCTTCTTGCTACACTTGAACTGATCAGAATATTCTGGCTCATTTGTGATTTCTGTGTAATTTAAGTCCTGACCTGCTGATGGTGATTTTATTAGAACAACATTCAACATAATATCCATATTAGGGCTGTCTAATGATTAATATTTTTATTCTAATTAATCACAGGGTAGCTGTGAATTAATGACGATTAATTAACTTTCCTAAATATGATTGAAAAAGTAACATTTGTAGGGTAAATAAAGGACACAACTGGATGCTGTTGCTCTTTTCTCTAAAGACATCCCGGAGAGATGCATTGAACTTTTAGTTTTAAACTCCACTATCACATTTAAACGCGGCCATTTTAATCTGTTTATCTTTTAGCTAGTTGCTAAAGGCTAACTGGTTAACCTTTTTCTGAATGTAAAGCTGACCGTTTCTTTTTAATATTGGATAACCCTGAGCATCCTCCCTATTGGACTATCCCATAACAACAGTGTCTTCAGTCAGAGGCATCCTCAGTCTTGCTGCAACACAGATTGCTACAGGAGATCCTTCCTGCCCACAGCCATCAGCATCTACAGCAACTCCATGAAGAATTAAATAGTTTGAGCTACAACACTTAATTTCTCTCTGGGATCAATAAAGTTTTTTTAACTGTATTCTTCTGAATAATGGAGACATTATTTGCACTGCCATGCATGCGCAAATGGTTTGACACCAAATCTTTACATTACTCCCTGGTTCCCACTGTTATTTGCCATTATCTTGCAACTGCAGTGTTGGTTAGCTATGTTAGCTTGTCTGTTAGCCAAAGGTTACATGATGCTGCAGATTGTTGCATTTTTAATCATCTGTTTGATCTAATCGCTTCTTCTGATCGCTTACAACCAAAGACTTCTTTTGTTTGCCTTGAAAGAGGCGAGTTGATGGAATAGAACTTGCTCGTTTTGTAGTTTTTATCAAAGTGACCAACAGCACAAGATATAATCACATCTCTTTCTGCAGTCTACACGCACAGGGAGTGACGTAGATCCATAATCCCTACATAATAATCCTGTTCACATGGAACCAGTCTGCCATGCTGTTTACGTGACGAGCGAGCACTGAAAGCAGCGCGGGTTAAACTGGAGGATAAACTGAAGTTTTAGTCCTTTTTCAACTGTCTTAATGGTCTTGGGCCTTTTTATCTTTCAGAACTGCTTTTACCAGATGAACCGTGGTGGTCTCTGCGCTCCTCTGCAGCCGTCTCCTTGTCATCCCTAAAGTCAGGACACACAGTCATGGTGAGGCGTCTTTCTGTTATTATGTTCCTCACCTCTGGAACAGGCTGCTGGAGAACCTCAAGACTCACCTTTTTAGTCGAGCTTTTAATTGATTATTATTTATTATAGTCCGTTTAATTGCTCTGCATGTTTTACTTCATAAATATTAAGTGTTTTACTATTTAATTTTATCATATTATCCACTGTTTATTTTTATATTTTGATCCCCACTCCAGTGTTTCCTCTATGGGAACCCTTCCTCTTGTTGGGTTTCTTGGGTGTTTGGGCTTTGGGTTTGAGTTTTTTCCTTCCACTGCGTTTTTGTCTCCCTCTGGTGCTCTTGTGTTTGGTTGCCCTTGTCTGAGTTCATCTCTTTATTTTCCCAAGTTCCTATTAATACTTATCCTTTATTAGTCCCATTTAGTTTTGTTATATTTAATTCCTCTTTAGTATTATCCTCTGTCTAGTCCTTATGCTTTACTCCTGGTCTTCTTCCCAGTTTCCCTAGCCATTCTGCCTTCCATCCCAGCTGCTAATTATTTTCACCTGCTCACTCCCTCTCAGCTGCAACCGCTTCTCTTAATTAGTCCTCAGCTCTTTCTGTTCACATCCTCTCTCTCCCCTCAGTATAAATACAGTCCTCACTCAGTCACAACTCGCTGGTTCGTCGTCATTCTTTCCTGTTTGGTTCCTGGCTTCCCTGTTGCTGTGTTTATCCTCCCGTGTCATGTAAGTTCCTTCTTCCTTGTTTTCATTAGATCATTTCTGTTTTATACCTTGCTGCATTTGGGTCCTCCTTAATACCAAACATGACACCTCTATGCCTCGGCTGTAGCTGCCTGGGAGCTCTCCAGGTGGAGTTTGGGTGGAGGTGGGGGTCTCAGCCTGCCCTCCTCTGGGTGCCCTGTGTTGGTGCCTTGGCTGCTGCAGTTGATGTGCTGCTGCCGGTGCTGATGGCTCCTCTGATGGCGTTTCCTATCCTGGCTCATCTGCACTCGGCCCAATGTCCTTTTTATTGCTGCTCTTAAGTGTGTGTGCAGATGGGGGTTGGGGTGAGGGGGGGGTAGAACTGATCATGTTTTTAAATATGTGGGGGAGGAATGGGAATGTGGGGTCATTTTTAATCTGTAAAGCACTTTGAGTTGCAATGTTTGTATGAAAAGCGCTTTATAAATAAAGTTTGCTTGATAAACAGGGCAGGTCATTCTGTGCATCTGTTAATTCTACAAATTAATCGACCTGCATTAACGCGTATATTTTGACAGTCCAAACCATCCTGCTCTGAGGGGCCAACAGTTATTTACATAAGGAGAGGAAGTGACATCACTTTGTGTGTATAACAGAACAGCCACACAAACAATCAGACTTTAGCTTTTTATGTCCTTAGCATAGTTGGCATGGCTTTTATTATTATTATTACAGCACTGTGCGTATTAACATGGAGTTCTGTGTGGTCTGATTATTGGTCAAAAGGAGTTTTTTAGATTATTATTATATTCAACAGTCTATTTTGTTGTGTTGCTTTCACACAGGGCTTGTCAAAGATCACATCTACCAATAGATTGTTTGCAAAATGTTTTGGGTCCTGTTGAACAGAGGGTCAGTCAGCTTGCATTAAAGTTGTATTAGAGTAGAACGTTAAGACAGTTCACCCCCCCACACACACACACACAGCAGACACGGCTGTATTTAACTGTAAACGGTGTGAATATTTCTGACAAAGTAATGTAGCACTCTTACTTAGAGAGCTGTTGGTGCACAGCTTCTTGTCGTAGCAGGAGAATCCCTCCTTGGCTCTCCAGCCATAGTTCCGACCTTTCTCGACGATATCAACTTCCTCAAACTTGTTCTGGCCAACGTCGCCGCAGAAGATCCGACTCTTTCCCTCTTTGGTCCGCGGATCACCCCTGTCCACCGAGCACCTCCACATGTTACGGACGCCATAAGCGTACACCTCTGGGCGCGCTCCGTGCTCATGAATAAATGGGTTGTCTGAAGGGATTCTGTACAGCGGACCTCTCTCGTTGTTGTCCACATCAATTCGAAGGGCTTTACCCAGAAGGGCAGACCTGGATCATCCCCACAAACAAAGTATTTCATGAAATTGAGCTTGAATAATGGCTTCATTGCACCAGAGTTCTTACTTACTTGTTCTGGGCATTCCCATGCTTCCCAAACGGATCTCCTGCCATTCCACCATCTCCTGTGAAAATGTACAGGTAGCCATCATCTCCGAAGAGCAGCATCCCTCCGTTGTGATTAGATGCCGGCTCATCAATCTCCAGAATTACCCTTTAGAGAAACCATTCAACAAAAACGTGTTTCATTCTCTAAATATGAAACCTTTGATGTTTTCTTTCCTGGAGGGCAGTCCAGCCCATACTTGCCGCTCTGATGTGTGGTCCACCAGATTCATGTCATTGGTCGACACTTTGAACTCACTTATCCTTATTCTTTCATCGAAGCCAACCTCCACTGAGTAGTACACGTACAGTTTGCCATTGTACTTGTATTTGGGATGAAATGTGATTCCCAGGAACCCCCTCTCATCCCCCTCCCATGATGATGTCAACACCACCTTGGTGATGTTCAGGAACGGCTTTTCCAGCTTGGATCGGTCAGGAAGGTAAGCCCACACCAGCCCCACCTGCTCTGCAACGAAGAACCGATGTGTGCCATCGTTGGCGTGCACCATGGCGAGTGGGTTCCTCAGGCCGTTGGCCACCTCTTCCAGACACAGCTGCAGACAGCCGTCAGAATCTGTCTGAACCCGGCCCAGGTTCTGGGTCAATTTCTGATTGCTGAGCAGGTGAGGGTAGCAATAATCAGCATCGTCCAGCTCCAGAAGCTTGCAGAGACGATTCTGGTGGTGTTTGGCCTGATTTATACGTGTGTCATTGGACAGGAAGGGGATGATTGAGCGGCACTCGTTCCAGAAGTGAGAGCAGTAATCTGGGCAGAGGCCTGGGATGGTTCGGAGTGGGGTGCTGGGATCCTCAGCATCAAACAGATGAGCTGCAAATGGAGAACACTCCTGAGAATAAAGAAGATGGAGATTAAACGAAGGAGGAAAAAATATAGAAGTCCAGAATTTCCTTTTTTTTTTTTTTTAGATGCTCCCACCTGACTTGTCACCACTCTATTTTTATTTTTTATCTAAACCTATTCAACTTCTCTTATAGCTGATTCCTCTTTGATCCACCAAAAGATCACCTACTGTGCCCATTATTTCTATTCCACCAGCGTGTTTTGCGATCTTATTTACCATTTATTTGTTCTTTATATAAATTTACACTTTCAACATTGTTTTCCTCTACTAATCTTTCCAGTGTAATGTTTCCCTTTCAATCCCTTTTCCACTGTGTGGGCTACAGTCTATAAGCGGACCTCTAAAAATATGACATGCCAAATATTACTTCAAGGTTGCAGTAACCAATGAAGATAAGGGCTGAATATTATAAATACTTTTAACAGAAATGCCATTGTTTCTGTATTGCCAAAGCTTCTAAATTATTTAAAGGGCTAAAATACACAGAGGAGAGCGACTGTGTTATGATCTTTAGATGTTTATACTTTTATATTGTTTTTGGCTTGCTTTAATCATGTTGTTAGCTATTTTCTTATCATTGTCCTTGGTTGGTTCTCTGATTTGAGTTTCTTTCCACCTAGTGTTTTTACTAGTTGGCAACTGTGGCTCTGGTGGTAGGAATTCATCCCGTAACTGATGGGTTGCTGGTTTGAACCCCAGCTCTGTTTGTCTCAGTCGTTGTGTCCTTGGGCAAGACATTTCACCCTCCTTGCCTGCTGGTGGTGGTCAGAGGCCCTGGTGGGGCCTGTGTGTCTGGCAGCTTCGCTTCTGTGGCTAAAGTGTAGGTCACCACCACCTGAATGTGTAAAGCGCTTTGTGGTCCTCTGACTAAAGAAGCGCTTTAGGCCATTACTTGTCTGTTTCTTATTGTTTGGTACCCTTCTGTGTTAGTTTGACCTTTTCTGTTCTTTTTATGCTTACACCTTTTGTTTTTCTTCTGTGTTTTCCTCCATTCTGCTTCCCTGCCCAGCTGTAAGTCATCTCCAGTCTTCACCTGCTCTCTCAACTGCATCCGTTTGTTACTAATTGGTTCTCTGTTTTTCAGTGTCACTCCTCATTCCATCTCACTGTACAGTATTTAAGCTCTCTTGTTCCTTGTCAGTATTCCCTATCCTCTGATGCGTGCATTTATTTTATGTACTCTAGTTTTACTTTGTAAGTTTCTTTGTTAATTCATTTATTGAAGACATTTTTTTCTACACAGCTTGTTGCATTTGAGTCCTCCTAACAACCATGACTGACTGCTATTTGTTGTCAGTTGTTACAATGCATTTACTTTATTCAACAGAGTGGAATTCCTGTTAAGAAAAGCAAATGAATTGTAGCAAAACTATAGATTTAAAGGCTGTAGTAGCTTCAATGGTGTTATAATTTGTGTCCTCATTAGTACCAAAGACTGAAGGCGAGTCGGTAATGGTTCAGAGGACAAAACAGTTTAACCTTTCTGTTGTAATACAGAGGAGCAGAAAAGTATTTAGCAGCCACCGATGGTCAAGTTGTTCCACTTAAAATGAGAGGTCTGTAATTTTCATCATAGCTACACTTTAACTGAGAGAGACAGAATGTAAAAGAAATCCAGGAAATCACGTATGATTATTAAACAATTTATTTGTATATTGGCGCAGAAAATAAGTATTTAGCACCAGTGGCGTTGCCTGACCTGGGCATTCCCGGCTCTAGTCCCCAAACATTCTCACCCCATAAGGCAGTGGTTCCCAAACTATTCCTGCTGGGACCCCCTTTGTTTAATAAGAAAATGTTTTCACCCCCCCCGCGTGATTATTTCTTTTTCATTCATTTATAATTTTATTGGTATTTTATAATTTTATTGGTATTTTATAACATTACTTTCAACATATTTTAATGCCTCTGTGCACAATTGGTTTAAAACAAAGAACTCTGGGAGAAAAAACAACAAAACAATTATAAAGGTTGTTTTATTAAACTGACGTCTGCAATCATAAGATTTTCAGCACCAGGTGTGATCCTGCCGTGATGTCGAAATTCACATTTCGACATGTGTTGGGGGTCTGAAATTCACATTGTAGGTGCATTTCCACTGTGAGAGACAGCATTAAAAAGAATATCAGGAAATCACATTGTCTGATTTTTAATGAATGTATTTTATTGCTGTACATAAATATTTGAACATCCGTCTTAATATTTGGTACAGTAACTTTTGTTTGTAATAAAAGAGGTCAAATGTTTCTTGTATTTCTTGACCAGGTTTGCACACACTGCAACAGGGATTTTGGCCCACTCCGCCACACAGATCTTCTCTAGATCTGTCAGGTTTGGGGCTTTTGCTGAGCAACACAGAGTTTTAGCTCCCTCCAAAGATTTTCTATTGCATTTAGGTCTGGAGACTGGCTAGGCCATGGGTGTCCTATTCCAGGCCTCAAGGGTCGGTCTCCATCCAGTGTTAGATGTGTCTCTGCTCCAACACCGCTGATTCAAATGATCCAACTAACTCCTCAGCAGGTCAACGTTCTGCAGAGGTTCTGCTAATGAGCAGTCATTTGATTCAGGTGTGCTGAACCAGGAAAAGAACTAAAACATGCAGGAGAGCGGCCCTTGAGGACCAGAATTGGGCACACCTGGGCTCGGCCGCTCCAGAACCTTGATATGCTTCTTACGGAGCCGCTCCTTGGTTATCCTGGCTGTGTGCTTCGAGTCATTGTCATGTTGGAAGACCCAGACACGACCCATCTTCAATGCTCTGACTGAGGGAAAATCTCACAATACATAGCCCTATTCATCCTCTCCTTAATACAGTGCAGTCGTCCCTACAGCATGATTCCCCACCAGGTGAGATCTGCCATGGAGCCTCAGTCAGTCATTTGTAGCCTCTTCCTCTTCCATTTTTCATGAGATGGACTTAAAGATCTAAAATTCATTCCAGATTCACAATATTACCATTTCTCTCAAACATTGTTCACAAATCAGTCTAAATGTGTGATAGTGAGCACTTCTGCTTTGCTGAGATAATCCATCCCACCTCACAGGTGTGCCACATCAAGATGCTGATCTGACATCATGATTAGTGCACAGGTGTACCTTATACTGCCCACAATAAAAGGCCACCATGGAATGTGCAGTTTGGTCTCACAGCAAAATGCCACAGATGCCACAAGCATTGAGGGAGCGTGCAATTGGCATGCTGACAGCAGGAATGTCAACCAGATCTGTTGCTCGTGCATTGAATGTTCATTTCTCCACCATAAGCCGTCTCCAAAGGCGTTTCAGAGAATATGGCAGTACATCCAACCGGCCTCACAACCGCAGACCACGTGTAACCACACCAGCCCAGGACCTCCACATCCAGCAGGTTCACCTCCAAGATCGTCTGAGACCAGCCACTCAGACAGCTGCTGAAACAATTGGTTTGCATAACCAAACAATTTCTGCACAAACTGTCAGAAACCGTCTCGGGAAGCTCAACTGCATGCTCGTCGTCCTCATCGGGGTCTTGACCTGACTCCAGCTCGTCGCCGTAACAGACTTGAGTGGGCAAATGCTCACATTCGATGGCGTCTGGCACGTTGGAGAGGTGTTCTCTTCACGGATGAATCTCGGTTTACATTGTTCAGGGCAGATGGCAGACAGCGTGTGTGGCGTCGTGTGGGTGGGCGCTTTGCTGATGTCAATGTTGTGGATCGAGTGGCCCATGGTGGTGGTGGGGTTATGGTATGGGCAGGCATCTGTTATGGACAAAGAACACAGGTGCATTTTATTGATGGCATTTTGAATGCACAGAGATACTGTGATGAGATCCTGAGGCCCATTGTTGTGCCATACATCCATGAACATCACCTCATGTTTCAGCATGATAATGCACGGCCCCATGTTGCACGGATCTGTACACAATTCTTGGAAGCGGAAAATGTCCCAGTTCTTGCATGGCCAGCATACTCACCGGACATGTCACCCATTGAGCATGTTTGGGATGTGCTTGACCGGCGAATACGACAGCGTGTACCAGTTCCCACTAATATCCAACAACTTCGCACAGCCATTGAAGAGGAGTGGACCAACATTCCACAGGCCACAATTGACAATCTGATCAACTCTATGCGAAGAAGATGTGTTGCACTGCATGAGGCAAATGGTGGTCACACCAGATACTGACCGGTTCTGACTCCCCAGACCCCCAATAAAGCAAAAAACTGCACATTCCAGGGTGGCCTTTAATTGTGGGCAGTATAAGGCACACCTGTGCACTAATCATGATGTCAGATCAGCATCTTGATGTGGCACACCTGTGAGGTGGGATGGATTATCTCAGCAAAGCAGAAGTGCTCACTATCACACATTTAGACGGATTTGTGAACAATGTTTGAGAGAAATGGTAATATTGTGTATCTGGAATGAATTTTAGGTCTTTAAGTCCATCTCATGAAAAATGGGAGCAGAAACAAAGGTGTTGCGTTTATATTTTTGTTGAGTGTATGATGAAAATTACAGACCTCATCTTTTTAAATGGGACAACTTGACCAATCGGTGGCTGCCAAACTATTTTTTGCCCCTCTGTATGTGTCCTGTTTATGTATTAAACTTATGCTGAGTGTTGGGGGAGGAAAACCCCTACTGTAATGCACATTTTGGTTATGTGCAATATACACCAGAAAAGATACTGCTGATAGTTCCTTACATGCTAGAAAGAAACGTCATCTTCTACAGGAAGAATATTTTAAATAAAACTTCTCATGTTCTGTTAAATATTGGTCATATTGTTTTTTTTTTTTTACTGAATACTGTCAAATGTAGTATATTAAGTATTAAAAAAAATGTTATAGATTTTAGATGTAAAAATATTGCACTAAATAAATTAGTTAACATGCAGTTTAACTTTTAACAGTGCTTTTTCTTCAGCAGTGCAGACTTGTGCAGTGAATGTGTATTACTCGTTTTTACATGGAAAAACTATCTGACATCCCCAGATTCCTAGTTTTCCTTGGTTCTTGATCAGTTCTTCTGATTATTCATTTTACTTCTCTTTCAGGCATCTTAGAAGGAGAACCTGACTGTGGCTGGTTTATAGTCAAATCTGATTCTCTTTACTTATGAATTATGGATCCAAATAAATTCAGATACTAAAGAACAAACTGATTTTCATTCAAACAACGTCAAATGAATCTAGATTTTTTTTTAAAATAGGTTTTCCTTTCGTAATACTTAAGTTAATTTAGATTTTTGTTATTCGTGTAAAATTCATATTGCTTACTAATAATATATGCAGGACTTTACATGTTGAATAGGTAAAATAAGTGATTTTTGAAGCATGCAGACATGTGTCTGAAGTATACTTCATGTCATTATGTAAGACTGTGTGTGTTATGGTCAGATCATGGAAACCTGGCCAGTGCGCACCAGGCGACCTTTGTCCGTGTGCGCTAACCTGGCAGAGCAGCTCCAACACGAAGCCCGCACAGCTCTCATGGCCCCGCTCATCAAAGTTATCCATGATCCGGTCATATCTGGCCATCAGCTCCTGGTCCTTCTGCCGATCGCAGCAGCCGAACTCCCGGTACATGATGCAGAACTCCAGCTCTCTGTCCGGACGGAATGGTGGCTTAAAGTCCAAACACTGGGGATGAGGCGCTGCAGGTGTCCCACACAGAAACAAAACCCACGCAACGGCCTGCAGCCCAATCCAGAGCCCCGGTCGGCCCGGAGTCCCAGCAGAACTGCGCTGCATGATGGCGAGCGGAGGGAACACTGAGGAGAGAGCTGACCCGAACCCGAACCCAGGCTTCCCAGCAGGGTGGACTTCGCTCCGGACACAGGGACGTGGTGACGCGCAGGCTGCGCACGCTGCAGAGTATATGCGCCGTTTTATAGACTGCCGCAAAACATTTTGGTTTGGCAACAACAAGAGCGCCATTTCCCCAGCAGATGGCGATAACAACCAGGAAATAGGGATCCAAAACTCAAGAAATAATTGTAGAATGTGCAAATTCCTACAGCAATAAAGTAAAAACAGATTGAAAATGAGAGAAGTTCAGATGAAAGAATTGCTAGGATCGCTGGTTCCCATGGTAACCAATCAGGAACAATAACATGGATTTTCCAACAGATGTTCTGGTTCTTAACCAGGACCTGTGCTAAAGCAGTGTTGTCTATAAGGGCCAAATGCAGCCATGGGCCCCATACATTAACTTCTGAACATTGTGAATTACTAATACATCTCTTGTGACAATTTTGTATCTGCTTAATCTTTACTGAAACAAAGTGGTAGAACTCCATAAATCATTGTCAGTTCTGATGAATATTAAAAAGAGAGATCACATTTCTCCTGTTTTAGCTTCCCTTCATTGGCTCCCTGTTAAATCCAGAATAGAATCTAAGATCCTCCTTCTTCCATATAAAGCCCATAATAATCAGCTCCATCATACATCAGAGATCTGATTGGTCCATATGTTCCTAACAGAGCACTTTGCTCTCAGACTGCAGGTTTACTTGTAGTTCCTAGGATTTCTAAAAGTAGAATGGGAGGCAGATCTTTTAGTTATCAGGCTCCTCTCCTGTGGAACCAGCTCCCAGCTTTAGTCCGTGAGGCAGACACTCTGTTTACTTTTAAGGCCAGGCTTAAAACTTTCCTTTTTGATAAAGCTTATAGTTAGAGTGGCTAAGGTCATCCTGAGCTATCTCTGTAGTTATGCTGCTATAGGCTTAGACTGCTGGAGGACAGACTGAACACTTTTCTTCACTCCTTTGCTTCAGCTTCAAAAGGACCAGCACTGGTTAACACCATCTGCCATATCTAGCCAAAAATGCTGTATTAGTTATTTAGTAGGCTAAAAAGTTTTGCTTCCTATTTTTATGTGTATAACAGGAAACATAAATGTTTTGTTTTTTCATACAGCAAGCATAATGCTGGCAAATAGCATATATTGTATTTCGGCTACTTTGAACACGTTCTCTAAGTTGATGAGAAATGTCAAGTATACAATGCAAGTAAAAACCCATATCTTTTTCCAATGTGTAATCTAATAAGGAAATTGTTTAGAGTTCTAGAATAGGTTCATATGTTAATTGTCTTTATTTGCTTGGTATTCTCTTGATGCTTCATATTAAATTGTCACTTCTTCTCCTGACTAAAATATTTTTATCCATTTAGAGTACACCATTTCTGCCACTTCGGAGTAAGTATATCTCTTTCTTTTAATTTAGACTTTTCCAGACAAAGATGAATCAATTAAAGAACTGTTCAAAAGAACTAATAAAAGAACTGTTCCAATTAGTCAATAAAATAACTGTTGAAAAGAACAGAAAAAAGAACTGTTCAAATAAGTCAATAAAAGAACTGTTCAAAGGAATCAATAAAAGAACTGTTAAAAAGAACTAATAAAAGAACTGTTCAAATTAGTCAATAGAACTATTCAAAAGAACTAATAAAAGAACTGTTCAAATTAGTCAATAAAGAACTGTTCAAATGAATCAATAAAAACTGTTCAAATTAGTCAATAAAAGAACTGTTCAAAGGAATCAATAAAAGAACTGTTCAAATGAATCAATAAAAGAACTGTTCAAATTAACTAATAAAAGAACTGTTCAAATTAGTGAATAAAAGAACTGTTTAAAAGAACTAAAAAAATAACTGTTCAAAAGAACTAATGAAAGAACTGTTCAAATTAGTCAGAATAACTGTTCAAAAGTGATAAAAAAACTGTTCAAAATATAATAAGTCATTAAAACAACTGTTCCAATTAGTCAATAAAATAACTGTTCAAAATAACTATTTTTATTTCTATTTCTATTTATTTATTTATTCCTTTCATGAAAATGCTTCTTCATTACATTGTTCACACAATGATTAATTAGAAGTTACAAGACATGATTTTGAACATTTACATGAATGGAAAGGAGCAGATAAGAATACAATTCTTATGTTTTTCTGCCCCTTTTCAACACCATACAAACGTGATGATCCACCCTGATTCCCCCCCCCCCCCCACCCCGTACAATTTTCACCAAATTCAATATAAAACATGTGGATGCATTTATCCAATATACATCCAGTCACTCATTATGTTTATATGCTTCAATATGTTTTGTTGTATACAACCTTTTAAATTGAAAAATATTTTGACAACATTTTAATTCATTATCCTGGGAATTCCACAGTTCTACACCTTTAACAGATAAACACATTTGTTTCAATGTTGTTTGTGCAAACTGATGTTTAAAGTCAAACCTCCTCCTATGATTTTCATTCTCTGATGTAAAATTAAATAGTTTCTGTATGTCTCCCGGTAAAAGTCTGTTTCTAGCTTTAAACATAACCTATAATGTCTGCAACTCTATGATGTTTTTGATTTTCAACAATTTGGACTTAATAAATAATGGATTTGTGTGCTCTCGAAATGCAGCTGTGTATTATTCGGACGGCTCTTTTCTGTAATAATATTAACAGCTTATATATATATGTGTTTCCCCACACTTCTGTACAATAAGTAAAATAAGGTAATATCATTGAACAATATAACATTCGCAGTATGTGGCAAGGTAAAATATATTTGGATTTATTTAGAATAAATAAGCTCTTCGATACCTTATTTTTTACATACGTTATATGTGATTTCCATGATAAGTTGTGATCCAACACTATACCTAGAAACTTTATTTCATTGACTCTTTTAATAATTGTGTTGTTAATGGATAAAGTGACTTCAGTTTTTCTTTTTTTCCCAAATATCATAAACTTTGTTTTTGTTAAATTTAATGATAATTTTTTGTAATCAAACCATGTTTTCAGTTTTACCATTTATTTTCCAATGTTTTCAGCCAACTCTTTTAGATCATTTCCAGAAGCGAAAAGATTGGTGTCATCTGCAAACAACACAAACAACACAAACTGTAACAATTGTGACACTTCACAGATGTCATTTATATATAAAATAAAAAGTTTAGGTCCAACAATTGAACCTTGAGGAATTCCACACTTGATATTTAAACATGTTGACTTATTACTTCCAAATTCTACATATATGACGTCGAAAATGAGCTCAAAACGACACGCTAACCTATGATCTCAAAAATGATCTCAAAACGACATTCTCACCTTTGACGTCGAAAAATGAGTTCAAAATGTCATGCTAATCTATGACGTCTATAATCCAGTCAAAACGAAAAGCTAACGTAACTATTAATAATAAAATAGCACAGGAAAATTCTCGTTACTTAAGGGAATTTATTAATGAAATAGGTCAACCTTACAGATTACATTTCATTCATAATTTCCATCTATTCTAACGCATGCAAAAATATAGGACAAAGTTAACGTCGAGGGAAGGGGGCGTGTGTGTATGCAGCTGTGTGTGCGTGGGAGACAGCGAGCGGATGGGGGATTCAGCTCAACCCTTCAATGCGATAAATAACTCAAGCCTTATCAATTGGCGCGATCGGTTCACAAAGGAAGACCGTGTGGGGATTCAACAAAGGCTAGTTTAATTAGCAATGGTGGCTTGGACAAAGGAAACGAGGGCGACGGAGAAAGGGGATCAGCTGAGGCCACGCGACCTGTCTAAACAGACACGCGCCGACCGCAGCGGACAATAAACAAACAAGGAAATAATAAAATATAATATACTGCTTCTGGTTGCAACCAAAGTCAAATAATAAAACACAAAAAGCTGCACATTCAGGGTCGGTGTACAGCGACAGACGACCAAGAATAACAGTGGTTAACAAGTTTACAGACTTATTTTAACCAACAGAAAACGGATATTAACCGTTAAGACCTAATCTCCTCTACCCAGACCGAGAGATATAAATCAGTTTAATCCTACTTGGTGGGGGCAGCTCTCCCCAGTCCACGACGAAGAACGTAGAAAGTGTCCAGTTTAAAGGAGCGGTTTGCGCAAAACCAAGGTCGGAAAAGCGGACGTCCGACTTTAGGCGCTGAGGGACTCAGGCCTGTTTTCAATAGAGCTCAGATGGCCAGCTGACTCCTTGGTTACCCGTACAAGAAGTCTGTTTGCTCGGCCGATTCACTTCAAAGTTTAAAAGGGAAGGTCTTCCTGGTCCAGCAGGTTTGAACGGAAAAAGGGAAAATGCTTGCAGTGGATTAAAGCGTCTCCTTACGGCACCGGGACCAAAAGACCAAGATTTCAAACTTCGCGTTGCTTTTATCAACTCTGTGATGTCATCACTGGCCACAGACCAATGAGAATGGGTCGAGGGCAGCACAATGGATGCTGGGAGATCCAGTTTGTTCAGTGAAAGGATGCTGGGAGATCCACTTCGTTCAGTGAAGGCCATAGCCTCAACATCCCCCTTTTAGTTCCAAAGAATGCGCACTATTCAGTCTTTGGAGCTAGAACCAGGTTCATTGTGCATTACGTCCAGGAATGCCGCTGTCCTTCAGCGGGAAGGTGTAACAGTTCAGTCCATTACGTCCAAGAATGTTGCTGTCCTTCAGTGGGAAGGTGTAACAGTTCAGTCCATTATGTCCAAGAACGTCGCTGTCCTTCAGCGGGAAGGTGTAAGAATTCAGTCCATTAAATCCGAATCTGGTCCCAGCATTCCCCCCTTAGTTGTGAAGGATGGACATGCAGTTTACAGTCTTTGCAGCTATACTGGGTCCACTGATCCGAATTAGGTCTGGGTAGAGGCTAACCTATTCTACTAAAATATATAATTTTAAGAAACAATCAACAGAAAGTAAAATCACACCAATAAGTTTTTTTATCAAAAGTAATATAAGAAAAAAAATAAATAAAACAAATCGACCCCCTTTCGATATCGTCATACTTCATGATTCACATCACTGCTTTAAGTATGAGACGGGGAGAAGGCACGAATGTGTAGCTACCGCTAGGCACTGGCACCAGCTTGTGCTTTGGGACCGGAGGAGGCAAGGCAAGGCAAGGCAAGGCAATTTTATTTGTATAGCACACGTTCAACAGCAGGGTAATTCAAGTTGCTTTACATGATTTAGTGATTTAAAAAAACACATAAAAGAAACACACATTACACATGATACACAATAAAGCAAGAGAAATATCAAAAAAGCAAGAGAGCATGAACACAGATATCAAGCATTTACTCGAAGGCAATTCTAAACCGATGGGTTTTTAGTCTCGATTTAAAGCAGTTCAGAGTTTCAGCAGCTCTACACTCGTCAGGTAGTCTGTTCCAGATAAGGGGAGCATAAAAACTGAAAGCTGCTTCTCCATGTTTGGTTCTGAGTCTAGGGATGTTTAGTAGGCTAGAGTTGGAGGACCTGAGTGGTCTTGGTGGGTCTTCAACATATTTTGGTGCTAAGCCATGTAATGATTTATAAACTAGTAGGAGTATTTAGAAGTCTATTCTCTGAGCTACAGGGAGCCAGTGTAAGGACTTTAGAACTGGGGTGATGTGCTCTACTTTCCTGGTTCTAGTGAGGAACACGAGCAGCAGCGTTCTGGATCAGCTGCAGCTGTCTGATTGACTTTTTAGGCAGACCTGTGAAGATGCTGTTGAAATAATCAGTCTGACTAAAGATAAACGCATGGATGAGTTTTTCTAGGTCGTGTTGCAACATCAGTCCTTTAACCCTAGAGATGTTCTTCAGGTGATAGAAGGCTGACCTTGTTATTGCCTTTATGTGACCCTGGAGGTTAATGTCTGAGTCCATTACTACACCTAGGTTTCGAGCCTGATCAGTAGTTTCTAGCTGTATTAATTGAAGCTGTGTGCTGACTCTTGATCGTTCCTCCTTGGGTCCAAAAATAATCACTTCAGTTTTGTTTCTATTCAGCTGGAGAAAGTTATGGCACATCCATCCATTTATTTGGTCAATGAATTGATTTAGGGTTTGAATGGGTTCAGAGTTACCTGGTGACATTGTAATGTAGAGCTGAGTGTCATCCGCGTAGTTATGGTAGCTAATGTTATTGGTTGCTATAATCTTGCCTAGTGGGAGCATGTAGATATTAAATAAGAGGGGCCCCAGGATGGAGCCCTGGGACACCCCACATGTGATTTCTGTTCGTTCTGATGAAAAGTTTCCTATTGAAACATAGAAGTCCCTGGTCTTTAGGTAAGACTCGAACCAGCCAAGTAGTGTACCAGAGAGTCCGACCCAGCTCTCCAGTCATTCCAATAAAATATCATGATCAACACTGAGGTCCAACAGAACCAGCACTGTGGTTCTTCCACAGTCTGTATTTATGCGGATGTCATTGAATACTTTGACGAGGACAGTGTCGGTGCTGTGGTGAGCACGGAAATCAGACTGAAAAGCATCAAAACGGTTTGTCGTTGTTATGAAGCCATTTAACTGCTGAAACAGCTTTTTCAATAATCTTACTGATGAATGGAAGATTAGAGATCAGCATGTAGTTCTGCATTAACGTGTTGTCCAGATTTTTCTTCTTTAACAGTGGTTTAATAACTACTGTTTTTAAAGCTTGAGGGAAGAGACCTGATAGCAGGGATGAGTTCACTATTTGAACAAGATCAGAACCAATAACAGGAAGAACCTTCTTTAGAAAAGCTGTGGGTAGGATATCAAGACAGCAGGAGGAGGAGCTTAATTGGATAATGATTTTTTCAAGGCTGTTCTGGTTTAATTCGTGGAATTCAGACATTTTCTCTACATTGTTGTTGATTGGGGATGGCACTGGTTGTGGGTTCGATATTGAGGTACAGATTGACCGTCTAATTGTTAGAATCTTTTCAGTGAAAAAGCTGGCAAATTCATTACAGGCCCTGGTAGAGTTTAGTTCAGGGGCTACTGTCACTAAAGGATTAGTTAGTCTTTCCACTGTTGCAAATAGAGTCCGTGCGTTATTAATGTTTCTGTTGATGATTTCAGAAAAGAACGATTCCCTAGCATCTTTTATAGTTAGCTGATATCTATTCAGTCTCTCTTTGTAGATCTCACAGTGAACCTGGAGTCGAGCTTTCCGCCGTTTTCTCTCGGCTCGTCGACACTCTTTTTTCACTACATACCAGTGGATTACTTGTCCACGGAGACTTCGTTCTACCTGAGACGACTTTAACTTTAGATGGAGCAATGGAATCCATGATGTCTGAGATTTTCGCAAGGAAATTATCTACCAACTTATTTACTGAGTTTGAGTTGGGAGATGAGGGAGATGTGGTGGAAGGGTAAATACGTTTAAAGGTTTATACTGAACTGTCCCCTAGAAAACGCTTTTTTATAGTGGACTTACTGTGGCTGGATAATTTAGCAGAGATGGTACTTTCAAAGAAAATATAGAAATGGTCAGATAATGCAATATTAATTACCGAGATGTTGGAAATATTTAAACCTTTGCTGATAATTAAGTCCAGAGTGTGTCCTTTATTGTGTGTTGGTTGTTTGACATGCTGGATCAGTCCGAAGTTGTGGAGAGTATCATCTAATGTTTTTGCTTGTCTATCTTGGGGGTTGTCGGTATGGATGTTAAAATTCCCTCACAATGATTAGTTGGTCATAGTCGATGCATATTACAGAAAGAAGGTCATTGAAATTATTAAAGAAGTTAGAGTTAAGTTTTGGTGGTTTATATAAACTTAGAAATAACGCTTTGTTAGGCTCGTTTATCTGGGTGGCTAGGTATTCAAAAGAATCAAACGTGCCCAGGGTTACCTTTTTAAAGTTCATCGAGTTGTGAAAAATGGTGGCTACACCTCCACCTCGTTTGTGTTTTCTGTTCTCGCTTAAGAAATTGTAATTTGGAGGAGTAGATTATAATAATGCAGTTGTTTCGTTATTTTCATCTAGCGAAGTTTCTGATTAAAAAAAGGGCGTGTAAATTATGCTCAGTGATGAAGTCATTGATAAGAAAAGACTTTCCAGATAGAGGTCTAATGTTTAATAAAGAAAGGTCTCTTTCTGCTGAAGACACCAGTATTTGTCCCTTTGCTGTGGGCTTTAAACTCACCAAGTTATGCATTTTTGAAATGTTGCTCTGCTGTAAATTAAAAGTAACGTCGGGTTTCCTGAAGCTGTACATTTCAGTTGTTATCTCAGTTGTTACTTGGTCTAGAAAGCTGTGCATAGGCTCGTTGGAAAGGTCTATTTCTGCTGAAGACACCAGTATTTGTCCCATTGCTGTGGGCTTTAAACTCACCAAGTTATGCATTTTTGAAATGTTGCTCTGCTGTAAATTAAAAGTAACGTCGGGTTTTCTGAAGCTGTACATTTCAGTTGTTATCTCAGTTGTTACTTGGTCTAGAAAGCTGTGCATAGGCTCGTTGGAAAGGTCTATTTATGCTGAAGACACCAGTATTTGTCCCATTGCTGTGGGCTTTAAACTCACCAAGTTATGCATTTTTTAAATGTTGCTCTGCTGTAAATTAAAAGTAACGTCGGGTTTACTGAAGCTGTACATTTCAGTTGTTATCTCAGTTGTTACTTGGTCTAGAAAGCTGTGCATAGGCTCGTTGGAAAGGTCTATTTCTGCTGAAGACACCAGTATTTGTCCCATTGCTGTGGGCTTTAAACTCACCAAGTTAAGCTGTTTTGAAATGTGTCTCTTGCTTTAAGTTACCATTAAAAGTAACGTCGGATTTTCTGAAGCTGTACATTTCAGTTGTTATCTCAGTTGTTACTTGGTCTAGAAAGCTGTGCATAGGCTCGTTGGACAGGTCTATTTATGCTGAAGAGACCAGTATTTGTCCCATTGCTGTGGGCTTTAAACTCACCACGTTATGCATTTTTGAAATGTTGCTCTGCTGTAAATTAAAAGTAACGTCGGATTTTCTGAAGCTGTACATTTCAGTTGTTATCTCAGTTGTTACTTGGTCTACAAAGCTGTGCATAGGCTCGTTGGACAGGTCTATTTATGCTGAAGACACCAGTATTTGTCCCATTGCTGTGGGCTTTAAACTCACCAAGTTATGCATTTTTGAAATGTTGCTCTGCTGTAAATTAAAAGTAACGTCGGATTTTCTGAAGCTGTACATTTCAGTTGTTATCTCAGTTGTTACTTGGTCTAGAAAGCTGTGCATAGGCTTGTTGGAAAGGTCTATTTCGGCTGAAGACACCAGTATTTGTCCCATTGCTGTGGGACTTAAACTCACCAAGTTATGCATTTTTGAAATGTTGCTCTGCTGTAAATTAAAAGTAACGTCGGGTTTTCTGAAGCTGTACATTTCAGATGTTATCTCAGTTGTTACTTGGTCTACAAAGCTGTGCATAGGCTTGTTGGAAAGGTCTATTTCTGCTGAAGACACCAGTATTTGTCCCATTGCTGTGGGCTTTAAACTCACCAAGTTATGCATTTTTGAAATGTGGCAGCTGCTTTAAGTTACCATTAAAAGTAACGTCGGATTTTCTGAAGCTGTACATTTCAGTTGTTATCTCAGTTGTTACTTGGTCTAGAAAGCTGTGCATAGGCTCGTTGGAAATGTCTATTTCTGCTGAAGACACCAGTATTTGTCCCATTGCTGTGGGCTTTAAACTCACCAAGTTATGCTGTTTTGAAATGTGTCTCTTGCTTTAAGTTACCATTAAAAGTAACGTCGGATTTTCTGAAGCTGTACATTTCAGTTGTTATCTCAGTTGTTACTTGGTCTAGAAAGCTGTGCATAGGCTCGTTGGACAGGTCTATTTATGCTGAAGACACCAGTATTTGTCCCATTGCTGTGGGACTTAAACTCACCAAGTTATGCATTTTTGAAATGTTGCTCTGCTGTAAATTAAAAGTAACGTCGGGTTTTCTGAAGCTGTACATTTCAGTTGTTATCTCAGTTGTTACTTGGTCTACAAAGCTGTGCATAGGCTTGTTGGAAAGGTCTATTTCTGATGAAGACACCAGTATTTGTCCCATTGCTGTGGGCTTTAAACTCACCAAGTTATGCATTTTTGAAATGTTGCTCTGCTGTAAATTAAAAGTACTGTCGGATTTTCTGAAGCTGTACATTTCAGTTGTTATCTCAGTTGTTACTTGGTCCAGAAAGCTGTGCATAGGCTCGTTGGACAGGTCTATTTATGCTGAAGACACCAGTATTTGTCCCATTGCTGTGGGCTTTAAACTCACCAAGTTATGCTGTTTTGAAATGTGGCAGCTGCTTTAAGTTACCATTAAAAGTAACGTCGGATTTTCTGAAGCTGTACATTTCAGTTGTTATCTCAGTTGTTACTTGGTCTAGAAAGCTGTGCATAGGCTCGTTGGAAAGGTCTATTTCTGCTGAAGACACCAGTATTTGTCCCATTGCTGTGGTCTTTAAACTCACCAAGTTATGCTGTTTTGAAATGTGTCTCTTGCTTTAAGTTACCATTAAAAGTAACGTCGGATTTTCTGAAGCTGTACATTTCAGTTGTTATCTCAGTTGTTACTTGGTCTAGAAAGCTGTGCATAGGCTCGTTGGACAGGTCTATTTATGCTGAAGAGACCAGTATTTGTCCCATTGCTGTGGGCTTTAAACTCACCACGTTATGCATTTTTGAAATGTTGCTCTGCTGTAAATTAAAAGTAACGTCGGATTTTCTGAAGCTGTACATTTCAGTTGTTATCTCAGTTGTTACTTGGTCTAGAAAGCTGTGCATAGGCTCGTTGGACAGGTCTATTTATGCTGAAGACACCAGTATTTGTCCCATTGCTGTGGGCTTTAAACTCACCAAGTTATGCATTTTTGAAATGTTGCTCTGCTGTAAATTAAAAGTAACGTCGGATTTTCTGAAGCTGTACATTTCAGTTGTTATCTCAGTTGTTACTTGGTCTAGAAAGCTGTGCATAGGCTTGTTGGAAAGGTCTATTTCTGATGAAGACACCAGTATTTGTCCCATTGCTGTGGGCTTTAAACTCACCAAGTTATGCATTTTTGAAATGTTGCTCTGCTGTAAATTAAAAGTACTGTCGGATTTTCTGAAGCTGTACATTTCAGTTGTTATCTCAGTTGTTACTTGGTACAGAAAGCTGTGCATAGGCTCGTTGGACAGGTCTATTTATGCTGAAGACACCAGTATTTGTCCCATTGCTGTGGGCTTTAAACTCACCAAGTTATGCTGTTTTGAAATGTGGCAGCTGCTTTAAGTTACCATTAAAAGTAACGTCGGATTTTCTGAAGCTGTACATTTCAGTTGTTATCTCAGTTGTTACTTGGTCTAGAAAGCTGTGCATAGGCTCGTTGGACAGGTCTATTTCTGCTGAAGACACCAGTATTTGTCCCATTGCTGTGGGCTTTAAACTCACCAAGTTATGCTGTTTTGAAATGTTGCTCTGCTGTAAATTAAAAGTAACGTCGGATTTTCTGAAGGTGTACATTTCAGTTGTTATCTCAGTTGTTACTTGGTCTAGAAAGCTGTGCATAGGCTCGTTGGAAAGGTCTATTTCGGCTGAAGACACCAGTATTTGTCCCATTGCTGTGGGACTTAAACTCACCAAGTTATGCATTTTTGAAATGTTGCTCTGCTGTAAATTAAAAGTAACGTCGGGTTTTCTGAAGCTGTACATTTCAGTTGTTATCTCAGTTGTTACTTGGTCTACAAAGCTGTGCATAGGCTTGTTGGAAAGGTCTATTTCTGCTGAAGACACCAGTATTTGTCCCATTGCTGTGGGCTTTAAACTCACCAAGTTATGCATTTTTGAAATGTTGCTCTGCTGTAAATTAAAAGTACTGTCGGATATTCTGAAGCTGTACATTTCAGTTGTTATCTCAGTTGTTACTTGGTCTACAAAGCTGTGCATAGGCTCGTTGGACAGGTCTATTTATGCTGAAGACACCAGTATTTGTCCCATTGCTGTGGGCTTTAAACTCACCAAGTTATGCTGTTTTGAAATGTGGCAGCTGCTTTAAGTTACCATTAAAAGTAACGTCGGATTTTCTGAAGCTGTACATTTCAGTTGTTATCTCAGTTGTTACTTGGTCTAGAAAGCTGTGCATAGGCTCGTTGGACAGGTCTATATCTGCTGAAGACACCAGTATTTGTCTCATTGCTGTGGGCTTTAAACTCACCAAGTTATGCTGTTTTGAAATGTGGCAGCTGCTTTAAGTTACCATTAAAAGTAACGTCGGATTTTCTGAAGCTGTACATTTCAGTTGTTATCTCAGTTGTTACTTGGTCTAGAAAGCTGTGCATAGGCTCGTTGGAAAGGTCTATTTCTGCTGAAGACACCAGTATTTGTCTCATTGCTGTGGGCTTTAAACTCACCAAGTTATGCTGTTTTGAAATGTGTCTCTTGCTTTAAGTTACCATTAAAAGTAACGTCGGATTTTCTGAAGCTGTACATTTCAGTTGTTATCTCAGTTGTTACTTGGTCTAGAAAGCTGTGCATAGGCTCGTTGGACAGGTCTATTTATGCTGAAGAGACCAGTATTTGTCCCATTGCTGTGGGCTTTAAACTCACCAAGTTATGCATTTTTGAAATGTTGCTCTGCTGTAAATGAAAAGTAACGTCGGATTTTCTGAAGCTGTACATTTCAGTTGTTATCTCAGTTGTTACTTGGTCTAGAAAGCTGTGCATAGGCTCGTTGGACAGGTCTATTTATGC
Source organism: Valencia hispanica (assembly GCA_963556495.2). Taxonomy (NCBI): domain Eukaryota; kingdom Metazoa; phylum Chordata; class Actinopteri; order Cyprinodontiformes; family Valenciidae; genus Valencia; species Valencia hispanica. The sequence goes on along the minus strand of OY747720.1, from coordinate 117,570 downwards.
TGAAGACACCAGTATTTGTCCCATTGCTGTGGGCTTTAAACTCACCAAGTTATGCATTTTTGAAATGTTGCTCTGCTGTAAATTAAAAGTAACGTCGGATTTTCTGAAGCTGTACATTTCAGTTGTTATCTCAGTTGTTACTTGGTCTAGAAAGCTGTGCATAGGCTTGTTGGAAAGGTCTATTTCGGCTGAAGACACCAGTATTTGTCCCATTGCTGTGGGCTTTAAACTCACCAAGTTATGCATTTTTGAAATGTTGCTCTGCTGTAAATTAAAAGTAACGTCGGGTTTTCTGAAGCTGTACATTTCAGTTGTTATCTCAGTTGTTACTTGGTCTAGAAAGCTGTGCATAGGCTCGTTGGACAGGTCTATTTATGCTGAAGACACCAGTATTTGTCCCATTGCTGTGGGCTTTAAACTCACCAAGTTATGCTGTTTTTAAATGTGGCAGCTGTTTTAAGTTACCATTAAAAGTAACGTCGGATTTTCTGAAGCTGTACATTGCAGTTGTTATCTCAGTTGTTACTTGGTCTACAAAGCTGTGCATAGGCTCGTTGGACAGGTCTATTTCTGCTGAAGACACCAGTATTTGTCCCATTGCTGTGGGCTTTAAACTCACCAAGTTATGCATTTTTGAAATGTTAATCTGCTGTAAATTAAAAGTACTGTCGGATTTTCTGAAGCTGTACATTTCAGTTGTTATCTCAGTTGTTACTTGGTCCAGAAAGCTGTGCATAGGCTCGTTGGAAAGGTCTATTTCTGCTGAAGACACCAGTATTTGTCCCATTGCTGTGGGCTTTAAACTCACCAAGTTATGCATTTTTGAAATGTTGCTCTGCTGTAAATTAAAAGTAACGTCGGATTTTCTGAAGCTGTACATTTCAGTTGTTATCTCAGTTGTTACTTGGTCTAGAAAGCTGTGCATAGGCTTGTTGGAAAGGTCTATTTCGGCTGAAGACACCAGTATTTGTCCCATTGCTGTGGGACTTAAACTCACCAAGTTATGCATTTTTGAAATGTTGCTCTGCTGTAAATTAAAAGTAACGTCGGGTTTTCTGAAGCTGTACATTTCAGTTGTTATCTCAGTTGTTACTTGGTCTAGAAAGCTGTGCATAGGCTCGTTGGACAGGTCTATTTATGCTGAAGACACCAGTATTTGTCCCATTGCTGTGGGCTTTAAACTCACCAAGTTATGCTGTTTTGAAATGTGGCAGCTGCTTTAAGTTACCATTAAAAGTAACGTCGGATTTTCTGAAGCTGTACATTTCAGTTGTTATCTCAGTTGTTACTTGGTCTAGAAAGCTGTGCATAGGCTCGTTGGACAGGTCTATTTCTGCTGAAGACACCAGTATTTGTCCCATTGCTGTGGGCTTTAAACTCACCAAGTTATGCTGTTTTGAAATGTTGCTCTGCTGTAAATTAAAAGTAACGTCGGATTTTCTGAAGGTGTACATTTCAGTTGTTATCTCAGTTGTTACTTGGTCTAGAAAGCTGTGCATAGGCTCGTTGGAAAGGTCTATTTCTGCTGAAGACACCAGTATTTGTCCCATTGCTGTGGGACTTAAACTCACCAAGTTATGCATTTTTGAAATGTTAATCTGCTGTAAATTAAAAGTACTGTCGGATTTTCTGAAGCTGTACATTTCAGTTGTTATCTCAGTTGTTACTTGGTCCAGAAAGCTGTGCATAGGCTCGTTGGAAAGGTCTATTTCTGCTGAAGACACCAGTATTTGTCCCATTGCTGTGGGCTTTAAACTCACCAAGTTATGCATTTTTGAAATGTTGCTCTGCTGTAAATTAAAAGTAACGTCGGATTTTCTGAAGCTGTACATTTCAGTTGTTATCTCAGTTGTTACTTGGTCTAGAAAGCTGTGCATAGGCTTGTTGGAAAGGTCTATTTCGGCTGAAGACACCAGTATTTGTCCCATTGCTGTGGGACTTAAACTTACCAAGTTATGCATTTTTGAAATGTTGCTCTGCTGTAAATTAAAAGTAACGTCGGGTTTTCTGAAGCTGTACATTTCAGTTGTTATCTCAGTTGTTACTTGGTCTAGAAAGCTGTGCATAGGCTCGTTGGACAGGTCTATTTATGCTGAAGACACCAGTATTTGTCCCATTGCTGTGGGCTTTAAACTCACCAAGTTATGCTGTTTTGAAATGTGGCAGCTGCTTTAAGTTACCATTAAAAGTAACGTCGGATTTTCTGAAGCTGTACATTTCAGTTGTTATCTCAGTTGTTACTTGGTCTAGAAAGCTGTGCATAGGCTCGTTGGACAGGTCTATTTCTGCTGAAGACACCAGTATTTGTCCCATTGCTGTGGGCTTTAAACTCACCAAGTTATGCTGTTTTGAAATGTTGCTCTTCTGTAAATTAAAAGTAACGTCGGATTTTCTGAAGCTGTACATTTCAGTTGTTATCTCAGTTGTTACTTGGTCTAGAAAGCTGTGCATAGGCTCGTTGGAAAGGTCTATTTCTGCTGAAGACACCAGTATTTGTCCCATTGCTGTGGGCTTTAAACTCACCAAGTTATGCATTTTTGAAATGTTGCTCTGCTGTAAATTAAAAGTAACGTCGGATTTTCTGAAGCTGTACATTTCTGAAGCTGTACATTTCAGTTGTTATCTCAGTTGTTACTTGGTCTAGAAAGCTGTGCATAGGCTCGTTGGAAAGGTCTATTTCTGCTGAAGACACCAGTATTTGTCCCATTGCTGTGGGCTTTAAACTCACCAAGTTATGCATTTTTGAAATGTTGCTCTGCTGTAAATTAAAAGTAACGTCGGATTTTCTGAAGCTGTACATTTCAGTTGTTATCTCAGTTGTTACTTGGTCTAGAAAGCTGTGCATAGGCTCGTTGGACAGGTCTATTTATGCTGAAGACACCAGTATTTGTCCCATTGCTGTGGGCTTTAAACTCACCAAGTTATGCTGTTTTGAAATGTGGCAGCTGCTTTAAGTTACCATTAAAAGTAACGTCGGATTTTCTGAAGCTGTACATTTCAGTTGTTATCTCAGTTGTTACTTGGTCTAGAAAGCTGTGCATAGGCTCGTTGGAAAGGTCTATTTCTGCTGAAGACACCAGTATTTGTCCCATTGCTGTGGGCTTTAAACTCACCAAGTTATGCATTTTTGAAATGTTGCTCTGCTGTAAATTAAAAGTAACGTCGGATTTTCTGAAGCTGTACATTTCAGTTGTTATCTCAGTTGTTACTTGGTCTAGAAAGCTGTGCATAGGCTCGTTGGAAAGGTCTATTTATGCTGAAGACACCAGTATTTGTCCCATTGCTGTGGGCTTTAAACTCACCAAGTTATGCATTTTTGAAATGTTGCTCTGCTGTAAATTAAAAGTAACGTCGGATTTTCTGAAGCTGTACATTTCAGTTGTTATCTCAGTTGTTACTTGGTCTAGAAAGCTGTGCATAGGCTTGTTGGAAAGGTCTATTTCTGCTGAAGACACCAGTATTTGTCCCATTGCTGTGGGCTTTAAACTCACCAAGTTATGCATTTTTGAAATGTTGCTCTGCTGTAAGTTACCATTAAAAGTAACGTCGGATTTTCTGAAGCTGTACATTTCAGTTGTTATCTCAGTTGTTACTTGGTCTAGAAAGCTGTGCATAGGCTCGTTGGAAAGGTCTATTTATGCTGAAGACACCAGTATTTGTCCCATTGCTGTGGGCTTTAAACTCACCAAGTTATGCTGTTTTGAAATGTGTCTCTTGCTTTAAGTTACCATTAAAAGTAACGTCGGATTTTCTGAAGCTGTACATTTCAGTTGTTATCTCAGTTGTTACTTGGTCTAGAAAGCTGTGCATAGGCTCGTTGGAAAGGTCTATTTATGCTGAAGACACCAGTATTTGTCCCATTGCTGTGGGCTTTAAACTCACCAAGTTATGCTGTTTTGAAATGTGGCAGCTGCTTTAAGTTACCATTAAAAGTAACGTCGGATTTTCTGAAGCTGTACATTTCAGTTGTTATCTCAGTTGTTACTTGGTCTAGAAAGCTGTGCATAGGCTCGTTGGAAAGGTCTATTTCTGCTGAAGACACCAGTATTTGTCCCATTGCTGTGGGCCTTAAACTCACCAAGTTATGCATTTTTGAAATGTTGCTCTGCTGTAAATTAAAAGTAACGTCGGGTTTTCTGAAGCTGTACATTTCAGTTGTTATCTCAGTTGTTACTTGGTCTAGAAAGCTGTGCATAGGCTCGTTGGAAAGGTCTATTTCTGCTGAAGACACCAGTATTTGTCCCATTGCTGTGGGCCTTAAACTCACCAAGTTATGCATTTTTGAAATGTTGCTCTGCTGTAAATTAAAAGTAACGTCGGGTTTTCTGAAGCTGTACATTTCAGTTGTTATCTCAGTTGTTACTTGGTCTAGAAAGCTGTGCATAGGCTCGTTGGAAAGGTCTATTTCTGCTGAAGACACCAGTATTTGTCCCATTGCTGTGGGCTTTAAACTCACCAAGTTATGCATTTTTGAAATGTTGCTCTGCTGTAAATTAAAAGTAACGTCGGATTTTCTGAAGCTGTACATTTCAGTTGTTATCTCAGTTGTTACTTGGTCTAGAAAGCTGTGCATAGGCTCGTTGGAAAGGTCTATTTCTGCTGAAGACACCAGTATTTGTCCCATTGCTGTGGGCTTTAAACTCACCAAGTTATGCTGTTTTGAAATGTGTCTCTTGCTTTAAGTTACCATTAAAAGTAACGTCGGATTTTCTGAAGCTGTACATTTCAGTTGTTATCTCAGTTGTTACTTGGTCTAGAAAGCTGTGCATAGGCTCGTTGGACAGGTCTATTTCTGCTGAAGACACCAGTATTTGTCCCATTGCTGTGGGCTTTAAACTCACCAAGTTATGCTGTTTTGAAATGTTGCTCTGCTGTAAATTAAAAGTAACGTCGGATTTTCTGAAGCTGTACATTTCAGTTGTTATCTCAGTTGTTACTTGGTCTAGAAAGCTGTGCATAGGCTCGTTGGAAAGGTCTATTTCTGCTGAAGACACCAGTATTTGTCCCATTGCTGTGGGCTTTAAACTCACCAGGTTATGCTGTTTTGAAATGTGGCAGCTGCTTTAAGTTACCATTAAAAGTAACGTCGGATTTTCTGAAGCTGTACATTTCAGTTGTTATCTCAGTTGTTACTTGGTCTAGAAAGCTGTGCATAGGCTTGTTGGAAAGGTCTATTTCTGCTGAAGACACCAGTATTTGTCCCATTGCTGTGGGCCTTAAACTCACCAAGTTATGCTGTTTTGAAATGTGTCTCTTGCTTTAAGTTACCATTAAGAGTAACGTCGGATTTTCTGAAGCTGTACATTTCAGTTGTTATCTCAGTTGTTACTTGGTCTAGAAAGCTGTGCATAGGCTCGTTGGACAGGTCTATTTCTGCTGAAGACACCAGTATTTGTCCCATTGCTGTGGGCTTTAAACTCACCAAGTTATGCTGTTTTGAAATGTTGCTCTGCTGTAAATTAAAAGTAACGTCGGATATTCTGAAGCTGTACATTTCAGTTGTTATCTCAGTTGTTACTTGGTCTAGAAAGCTGTGCATAGGCTCGTTGGAAAGGTCTATTTCTGCTGAAGACACCAGTATTTGTCCCATTGCTGTGGGCTTTAAACTCACCAAGTTATGCATTTTTGAAATGTTGCTCTGCTGTAAATTAAAAGTAACGTCGGGTTTTCTGAAGCTGTACATTTCAGTTGTTATCTCAGTTGTTACTTGGTCTAGAAAGCTGTGCATAGGCTCGTTGGAAAGGTCTATTTCTGCTGAAGACACCAGTATTTGTCCCATTGCTGTGGGCTTTAAACTCACCAAGTTATGCATTTTTGAAATGTTGCTCTGCTGTAAATTAAAAGTACTGTCGGATTTTCTGAAGCTGTACATTTCAGTTGTTATCTCAGTTGTTACTTGGTCTAGAAAGCTGTGCATAGGCTCGTTGGAAAGGTCTATTTCTGCTGAAGACACCAGTATTTGTCCCATTGCTGTGGGCTTTAAACTCACCAAGTTATGCTGTTTTGAAATGTGGCAGCTGCTTTAAGTTACCATTAAAAGTAACGTCGGATTTTCTGAAGCTGTACATTTCAGTTGTTATCTCAGTTGTTACTTGGTCTAGAAAGCTGTGCATAGGCTCGTTGGACAGGTCTATTTCTGCTGAAGACACCAGTATTTGTCCCATTGCTGTGGGCTTTAAACTCACCAAGTTATGCATTTTTGAAATGTTGCTCTGCTGTAAATTAAAAGTAACGTCGGATTTTCTGAAGGTGTACATTTCAGTTGTTATCTCAGTTGTTACTTGGTCTAGAAAGCTGTGCATAGGCTCGTTGGAAAGGTCCATTTATGCTGAAGAGACCAGTATTTGTCCCATTGCTGTGGGCTTTAAACTCACCAAGTTATGCATTTTTGAAATGTTGCTCTGCTGTAAATTAAAAGTAACGTCGGATTTTCTGAAGCTGTACATTTCAGTTGTTATCTCAGTTGTTACTTGGTCTAGAAAGCTGTGCATAGGCTCGTTGGAAAGGTCTATTTCTGCTGAAGACACCAGTATTTGTCCCATTGCTGTGGGCTTTAAACTCACCAAGTTATGCTGTTTTGAAATGTGGCAGCTGCTTTAAGTTACCATTAAAAGTAACGTCGGATTTTCTGAAGCTGTACATTTCAGTTGTTATCTCAGTTGTTACTTGGTCTAGAAAGCTGTGCATAGGCTCGTTGGAAAGGTCTATTTCTGCTGAAGACACCAGTATTTGTCCCATTGCTGTGGGCTTTAAACTCACCAAGTTATGCATTTTTGAAATGTTGCTCTGCTGTAAATTAAAAGTAACGTCGGGTTTTCTGAAGCTGTACATTTCAGTTGTTATCTCAGTTGTTACTTGGTCCAGAAAGCTGTGCATAGGCTCGTTGGAAAGGTCTATTTATGCTGAAGACACCAGTATTTGTCCCATTGCTGTGGGCTTTAAACTCACCAAGTTATGCTGTTTTGAAATGTGGCAGCTGCTTTAAGTTACCATTAAAAGTAACGTCGGATTTTCTGAAGCTGTACATTTCAGTTGTTATCTCAGTTGTTACTTGGTCTAGAAAGCTGTGCATAGGCTCGTTGGAAAGGTCTATTTATGCTGAAGACACCAGTATTTGTCCCATTGCTGTGGGCTTTAAACTCACCAAGTTATGCATTTTTGAAATGTTGCTCTGCTGTAAATTAAAAGTAACGTCGGGTTTTCTGAAGCTGTACATTTCAGTTGTTATCTCAGTTGTTACTTGGTCTAGAAAGCTGTGCATAGGCTCGTTGGACAGGTCTATTTCTGCTGAAGACACCAGTATTTGTCCCATTGCTGTGGGCTTTAAACTCACCAAGTTATGCTGTTTTGAAATGTTGCTCTGCTTTAAGTTACCATTAAAAGTAACGTCGGATTTTCTGAAGCTGTACATTTCAGTTGTTATCTCAGTTGTTACTTGGTCTAGAAAGCTGTGCATAGGCTCGTTGGAAAGGTCTATTTCTGCTGAAGACACCAGTATTTGTCCCATTGCTGTGGGCTTTAAACTCACCAAGTTATGCATTTTTGAAATGTTGCTCTGCTGTAAATTAAAAGTAACGTCGGGTTTACTGAAGCTGTACATTTCAGTTGTTATCTCAGTTGTTACTTGGTCTAGAAAGCTGTGCATAGGCTCGTTGGAAAGGTCTATTTCTGCTGAAGACACCAGTATTTGTCCCATTGCTGTGGGCTTTAAACTCACCAAGTTATGCATTTTTGAAATGTTGCTCTGCTGTAAATTAAAAGTAACGTCGGGTTTACTGAAGCTGTACATTTCAGTTGTTATCTCAGTTGTTACTTGGTCTAGAAAGCTGTGCATAGGCTCGTTGGACAGGTCTATTTATGCTGAAGACACCAGTATTTGTCCCATTGCTGTGGGCTTTAAACTCACCAAGTTATGCATTTTTGAAATGTGGCAGCTGCTTTAAGTTACCATTAAAAGTAACGTCGGATTTTCTGAAGCTGTACATTTCAGTTGTTATCTCAGTTGTTACTTGGTCTAGAAAGCTGTGCATAGGCTCGTTGGAAAGGTCTATTTCTGCTGAAGACACCAGTATTTGTCCCATTGCTGTGGGCTTTAAACTCACCAAGTTATGCATTTTTGAAATGTTGCTCTTGCTTTAAGTTACCATTAAAAGTAACGTCGGGTTTTCTGAAGCTGTACATTTCAGTTGTTATCTCAGTTGTTACTTGGTCTAGAAAGCTGTGCATAGGCTCGTTGGAAAGGTCTATTTCTGCTGAAGACACCAGTATTTGTCCCATTGCTGTGGGCTTTAAACTCACCAAGTTATGCATTTTTGAAATGTTGCTCTGCTGTAAATTAAAAGTACTGTCGGATTTTCTGAAGCTGTACATTTCAGTTGTTATCTCAGTTGTTACTTGGTCCAGAAAGCTGTGCATAGGCTCGTTGGACAGGTCTATTTATGCTGAAGACACCAGTATTTGTCCCATTGCTGTGGGCTTTAAACTCACCAAGTTATGCTGTTTTGAAATGTGGCAGCTGCTTTAAGTTACCATTAAAAGTAACGTCGGATTTTCTGAAGCTGTACATTTCAGTTGTTATCTCAGTTGTTACTTGGTCTAGAAAGCTGTGCATAGGCTCGTTGGAAAGGTCTATTTATGCTGAAGACACCAGTATTTGTCCCATTGCTGTGGGCTTTAAACTCACCAAGTTATGCATTTTTGAAATGTTGCTCTGCTGTAAATTAAAAGTAACGTCGGGTTTACTGAAGCTGTACATTTCAGTTGTTATCTCAGTTGTTACTTGGTCTAGAAAGCTGTGCATAGGCTCGTTGGAAAGGTCTATTTCTGCTGAAGACACCAGTATTTGTCCCATTGCTGTGGGCCTTAAACTCACCAAGTTATGCATTTTTGAAATGTTGCTCTGCTGTAAATTAAAAGTAACGTCGGGTTTTCTGAAGCTGTACATTTCAGTTGTTATCTCAGTTGTTACTTGGTCTACAAAGCTGTGCATAGGCTTGTTGGAAAGGTCTATTTCTGCTGAAGACACCAGTATTTGTCCCATTGCTGTGGGCTTTAAACTCACCAAGTTATGCATTTTTGAAATGTTGCTCTGCTGTAAATTAAAAGTACTGTCGGATTTTCTGAAGCTGTACATTTCAGTTGTTATCTCAGTTGTTACTTGGTCTAGAAAGCTGTGCATAGGCTCGTTGGACAGGTCTATTTATGCTGAAGACACCAGTATTTGTCCCATTGCTGTGGGCTTTAAACTCACCAAGTTATGCATTTTTGAAATGTTGCTCTGCTGTAAATTAAAAGTACTGTCGGATTTTCTGAAGCTGTACATTTCAGTTGTTATCTCAGTTGTTACTTGGTCCAGAAAGCTGTGCATAGGCTCGTTGGAAAGGTCTATTTCTGCTGAAGACACCAGTATTTGTCCCATTGCTGTGGGCTTTAAACTCACCAAGTTATGCTGTTTTGAAATGTGTCTCTTGCTTTAAGTTACCATTAAGAGTAACGTCGGATTTTCTGAAGCTGTACATTTCAGTTGTTATCTCAGTTGTTACTTGGTCTACAAAGCTGTGCATAGGCTCGTTGGACAGGTCTATTTATGCTGAAGACACCAGTATTTGTCCCATTGCTGTGGGCTTTAAACTCACCAAGTTATGCATTTTTGAAATGTTGCTCTGCTGTAAATTAAAAGTAACGTCGGATTTTCTGAAGCTGTACATTTCAGTTGTTATCTCAGTTGTTACTTGGTCTAGAAAGCTGTGCATAGGCTCGTTGGAAAGGTCTATTTATGCTGAAGACACCAGTATTTGTCCCATTGCTGTGGGCTTTAAACTCACCAAGTTATGCTGTTTTGAAATGTGTCTCTTGCTTTAAGTTACCATTAAAAGTAACGTCGGATTTTCTGAAGCTGTACATTTCAGTTGTTATCTCAGTTGTTACTTGGTCTAGAAAGCTGTGCATAGGCTCGTTGGACAGGTCTATTTATGCTGAAGACACCAGTATTTGTCCCATTGCTGTGGGCTTTAAACTCACCAAGTTATGCTGTTTTGAAATGTGGCAGCTGCTTTAAGTTACCATTAAAAGTAACGTCGGATTTTCTGAAGCTGTACATTTCAGTTGTTATCTCAGTTGTTACTTGGTCTAGAAAGCTGTGCATAGGCTCGTTGGACAGGTCTATTTATGCTGAAGACACCAGTATTTGTCCCATTGCTGTGGGCTTTAAACTCACCAAGTTATGCATTTTTGAAATGTTGCTCTGCTGTAAATTAAAAGTAACGTCGGATTTTCTGAAGGTGTACATTTCAGTTGTTATCTCAGTTGTTACTTGGTCTAGAAAGCTGTGCATAGGCTCGTTGGAAAGGTCTATTTCTGCTGAAGACACCAGTATTTGTCCCATTGCTGTGGGCTTTAAACTCACCAAGTTATGCATTTTTGAAATGTTGCTCTGCTGTAAATTAAAAGTAACGTCGGGTTTTCTGAAGCTGTACATTTCAGTTGTTATCTCAGTTGTTACTTGGTCTAGAAAGCTGTGCATAGGCTCGTTGGAAAGGTCTATTTCTGCTGAAGACACCAGTATTTGTCCCATTGCTGTGGGCTTTAAACTCACCAAGTTATGCATTTTTGAAATGTTGCTCTGCTGTAAATTAAAAGTAACGTCGGATTTTCTGAAGCTGTACATTTCAGTTGTTATCTCAGTTGTTACTTGGTCTAGAAAGCTGTGCATAGGCTCGTTGGAAAGGTCTATTTCTGCTGAAGACACCAGTATTTGTCCCATTGCTGTGGGCTTTAAACTCACCAAGTTATGCTGTTTTGAAATGTGTCTCTTGCTTTAAGTTACCATTAAAAGTAACGTCGGATTTTCTGAAGCTGTACATTGCAGTTGTTATCTCAGTTGTTACTTGGTCTAGAAAGCTGTGCATAGGCTCGTTGGAAAGGTCTATTTCTGCTGAAGACACCAGTATTTGTCCCATTGCTGTGGGCTTTAAACTCACCAAGTTATGCATTTTTGAAATGTGTCTCTTGCTTTAAGTTACAATTAAAAGTAACGTCGGATTTTCTGAAGCTGTACATTTCAGTTGTTATCTCAGTTGTTACTTGGTCTAGAAAGCTGTGCATAGGCTCGTTGGAAAGGTCTATTTCTGCTGAAGACACCAGTATTTGTCCCATTGCTGTGGGCTTTAAACTCACCAAGTTATGCATTTTTGAAATGTTGCTCTGCTGTAAATTAAAAGTAACGTCGGATTTTCTGAAGCTGTACATTTCAGTTGTTATCTCAGTTGTTACTTGGTCTAGAAAGCTGTGCATAGGCTCGTTGGAAAGGTCTATTTCTGCTGAAGACACCAGTATTTGTCCCATTGCTGTGGGCTTTAAACTCACCAAGTTATGCATTTTTGAAATGTTGCTCTGCTGTAAATTAAAAGTAACGTATGGTTTTCTGAAGCTGTACATTTCAGTTGTTATCTCAGTTGTTACTTGGTCTAGAAAGCTGTGCATAGGCTCGTTGGAAAGGTCTATTTCTGCTGAAGACACCAGTATTTGTCCCATTGCTGTGGGCTTTAAACTCACCAAGTTATGCATTTTTGAAATGTTGCTCTGCTGTAAATTAAAAGTAACGTCGGTTTCTGAAGCTGTACATTTCAGTTGTTATCTCAGTTGTTACTTGGTCTAGAAAGCTGTGCATAGGCTCGTTGGAAAGGTCTATTTCTGCTGAAGACACCAGTATTTGTCCCATTGCTGTGGGCTTTAAACTCACCAAGTTATGCTGTTTTGAAATGTGTCTCTTGCTTTAAGTTACCATTAAGAGTAACGTCGGATTTTCTGAAGCTGTACATTTCAGTTGTTATCTCAGTTGTTACTTGGTCTAGAAAGCTGTGCATAGGCTCGTTGGACAGGTCTATTTATGCTGAAGACACCAGTATTTGTCCCATTGCTGTGGGCTTTAAACTCACCAAGTTATGCATTTTTGAAATGTTGCTCTGCTGTAAATTAAAAGTAACGTCGGATTTTCTGAAGCTGTACATTTCAGTTGTTATCTCAGTTGTTACTTGGTCTAGAAAGCTGTGCATAGGCTCGTTGGAAAGGTCTATTTCTGCTGAAGACACCAGTATTTGTCCCATTGCTGTGGGCTTTAAACTCACCAAGTTATGCTGTTTTGAAATGTTGCTCTTGCTTTAAGTTACCATTAAAAGTAACGTCGGATTTTCTGAAGCTGTACATTTCAGTTGTTATCTCAGTTGTTACTTGGTCTAGAAAGCTGTGCATAGGCTCGTTGGACAGGTCTATTTATGCTGAAGACACCAGTATTTGTCCCATTGCTGTGGGCTTTAAACTCACCAAGTTATGCATTTTTGAAATGTTGCTCTGCTGTAAATTAAAAGTAACGTCGGATTTTCTGAAGCTGTACATTTCAGTTGTTATCTCAGTTGTTACTTGGTCTAGAAAGCTGTGCATAGGCTCGTTGGAAAGGTCTATTTCTGCTGAAGACACCAGTATTTGTCCCATTGCTGTGGGCTTTAAACTCACCAGGTTATGCTGTTTTGAAATGTGGCAGCTGCTTTAAGTTACCATTAAAAGTAACGTCGGATTTTCTGAAGCTGTACATTTCAGTTGTTATCTCAGTTGTTACTTGGTCTAGAAAGCTGTGCATAGGCTTGTTGTAAAGGTCTATTTCTGCTGAAGACACCAGTATTTGTCCCATTGCTGTGGGCCTTAAACTCACCAAGTTATGCATTTTTGAAATGTTGCTCTGCTGTAAATTAAAAGTAACGTCGGGTTTTCTGAAGCTGTACATTTCAGTTGTTATCTCAGTTGTTACTTGGTCTAGAAAGCTGTGCATAGGCTCGTTGGAAAGGTCTATTTCTGCTGAAGACACCAGTATTTGTCCCATTGCTGTGGGCTTTAAACTCACCAAGTTATGCATTTTTGAAATGTTGCTCTGCTGTAAATTAAAAGTAACGTCGGATTTTCTGAAGCTGTACATTTCAGTTGTTATCTCAGTTGTTACTTGGTCTAGAAAGCTGTGCATAGGCTCGTTGGAAAGGTCTATTTCTGCTGAAGACACCAGTATTTGTCCCATTGCTGTGGGCTTTAAACTCACCAAGTTATGCATTTTTGAAATGTTGCTCTGCTGTAAATTAAAAGTAACGTCGGATTTTCTGAAGCTGTACATTTCAGTTGTTATCTCAGTTGTTACTTGGTCTAGAAAGCTGTGCATAGGCTCGTTGGACAGGTCTATTTATGCTGAAGACACCAGTATTTGTCCCATTGCTGTGGGCTTTAAACTCACCAAGTTATGCATTTTTGAAATGTTGCTCTGCTGTAAATTAAAAGTAACGTCGGATTTTCTGAAGCTGTACATTTCAGTTGTTATCTCAGTTGTTACTTGGTCTAGAAAGCTGTGCATAGGCTCGTTGGAAAGGTCTATTTCTGCTGAAGACACCAGTATTTGTCCCATTGCTGTGGGCTTTAAACTCACCAAGTTATGCTGTTTTGAAATGTTTCTCTTGCTTTAAGTTACCATTAAAAGTAACGTCGGATTTTCTGAAGCTGTACATTTCAGTTGTTATCTCAGTTGTTACTTGGTCTAGAAAGCTGTGCATAGGCTCGTTGGAAAGGTCTATTTCTGCTGAAGACACCAGTATTTGTCCCATTGCTGTGGGCTTTAAACTCACCAAGTTATGCATTTTTGAAGTGTTGCTCTTGCTTTAAGTTACCATTAAGAGTAACGTCGGATTTTCTGAAGCTGTACATTTCAGTTGTTATCTCAGTTGTTACTTGGTCTAGAAAGCTGTGCATAGGCTCGTTGGAAAGGTCTATTTCTGCTGAAGACACCAGTATTTGTCCCATTGCTGTGGGCTTTAAACTCACCAAGTTATGCATTTTTGAAATGTTGCTCTGCTGTAAATTAAAAGTAACGTCGGATTTTCTGAAGCTGTACATTTCAGTTGTTATCTCAGTTGTTACTTGGTCTAGAAAGCTGTGCATAGGCTCGTTGGAAAGGTCTATTTATGCTGAAGACACCAGTATTTGTCCCATTGCTGTGGGCTTTAAACTCACCAAGTTATGCATTTTTGAAATGTTGCTCTGCTGTAAATTAAAAGTAACGTCGGATTTTCTGAAGCTGTACATTTCAGTTGTTATCTCAGTTGTTACTTGGTCTAGAAAGCTGTGCATAGGCTCGTTGGAAAGGTCTATTTATGCTGAAGACACCAGTATTTGTCCCATTGCTGTGGGCTTTAAACTCACCAAGTTATGCATTTTTGAAATGTTGCTCTGCTGTAAATTAAAAGTAACGTCGGATTTTCTGAAGCTGTACATTTCAGTTGTTATCTCAGTTGTTACTTGGTCTAGAAAGCTGTGCATAGGCTCGTTGGAAAGGTCTATTTCTGCTGAAGACACCAGTATTTGTCCCATTGCTGTGGGCTTTAAACTCACCAAGTTATGCTGTTTTGAAATGTGGCAGCTGCTTTAAGTTACCATTAAAAGTAACGTCGGATTTTCTGAAGCTGTACATTTCAGTTGTTATCTCAGTTGTTACTTGGTCTAGAAAGCTGTGCATAGGCTTGTTGGAAAGGTCTATTTCTGCTGAAGACACCAGTATTTGTCCCATTGCTGTGGGCTTTAAACTCACCAAGTTATGCATTTTTGAAATGTTGCTCTGCTGTAAATTAAAAGTAACGTCGGATTTTCTGAAGCTGTACATTTCAGTTGTTATCTCAGTTGTTACTTGGTCTAGAAAGCTGTGCATAGGCTCGTTGGAAAGGTCTATTTCTGCTGAAGACACCAGTATTTGTCCCATTGCTGTGGGCTTTAAACTCACCAAGTTATGCTGTTTTGAAATGTTGCTCTTGCTTTAAGTTACCATTAAAAGTAACGTCGGATTTTCTGAAGCTGTACATTTCAGTTGTTATCTCAGTTGTTACTTGGTCTAGAAAGCTGTGCATAGGCTCGTTGGAAAGGTCTATTTATGCTGAAGACACCAGTATTTGTCCCATTGCTGTGGGCTTTAAACTCACCAAGTTATGCATTTTTGAAATGTTGCTCTGCTGTAAATTAAAAGTAACGTCGGATTTTCTGAAGCTGTACATTTCAGTTGTTATCTCAGTTGTTACTTGGTCTAGAAAGCTGTGCATAGGCTCGTTGGAAAGGTCTATTTATGCTGAAGACACCAGTATTTGTCCCATTGCTGTGGGCTTTAAACTCACCAAGTTATGCATTTTTGAAATGTTGCTCTGCTGTAAATTAAAAGTAACGTCGGATTTTCTGAAGCTGTACATTTCAGTTGTTATCTCAGTTGTTACTTGGTCTAGAAAGCTGTGCATAGGCTTGTTGTAAAGGTCTATTTCTGCTGAAGACACCAGTATTTGTCCCATTGCTGTGGGCCTTAAACTCACCAAGTTATGCATTTTTGAAATGTTGCTCTGCTGTAAATTAAAAGTAACGTCGGGTTTTCTGAAGCTGTACATTTCAGTTGTTATCTCAGTTGTTACTTGGTCTAGAAAGCTGTGCATAGGCTCGTTGGACAGGTCTATTTCTGCTGAAGACACCAGTATTTGTCCCATTGCTGTGGGCTTTAAACTCACCAAGTTATGCTGTTTTGAAATGTTGCTCTGCTGTAAATTAAAAGTAACGTCGGATTTTCTGAAGGTGTACATTTCAGTTGTTATCTCAGTTGTTACTTGGTCTAGAAAGCTGTGCATAGGCTCGTTGGAAAGGTCTATTTATGTTGAAGACACCAGTATTTGTCCCATTGCTGTGGGCTTTAAACTCACAAAGTTATGCATTTTTGAAATGTTGCTCTGCTGTAAATTAAAAGTAACGTCGGATTTTCTGAAGCTGTACATTTCAGTTGTTATCTCAGTTGTTACTTGGTCTAGAAAGCTGTGCATAGGCTCGTTGGACAGGTCTATTTATGCTGAAGACACCAGTATTTGTCCCATTGCTGTGGGCTTTAAACTCACCAAGTTATGCATTTTTGAAATGTTGCTCTGCTGTAAATTAAAAGTAACGTCGGGTTTTCTGAAGCTGTACATTTCAGTTGTTATCTCAGTTGTTACTTGGTCTAGAAAGCTGTGCATAGGCTCGTTGGACAGGTCTATTTCTGCTGAAGACACCAGTATTTGTCCCATTGCTGTGGGCTTTAAACTCACCAAGTTATGCTGTTTTGAAATGTGGCAGCTGCTTTAAGTTACCATTAAAAGTAACGTCGGATTTTCTGAAGCTGTACATTTCAGTTGTTATCTCAGTTGTTACTTGGTCTAGAAAGCTGTGCATAGGCTTGTTGTAAAGGTCTATTTCTGCTGAAGACACCAGTATTTGTCCCATTGCTGTGGGCCTTAAACTCACCAAGTTATGCATTTTTGAAATGTTGCTCTGCTGTAAATTAAAAGTAACGTCGGGTTTTCTGAAGCTGTACATTTCAGTTGTTATCTCAGTTGTTACTTGGTCTACAAAGCTGTGCATAGGCTTGTTGGAAAGGTCTATTTCTGCTGAAGACACCAGTATTTGTCCCATTGCTGTGGGCTTTAAACTCACCAAGTTATGCATTTTTGAAATGTTGCTCTGCTGTAAATTAAAAGTACTGTCGGATTTTCTGAAGCTGTACATTTCAGTTGTTATCTCAGTTGTTACTTGGTCTAGAAAGCTGTGCATAGGCTCGTTGGACAGGTCTATTTATGCTGAAGACACCAGTATTTGTCCCATTGCTGTGGGCTTTAAACTCACCAAGTTATGCATGTTTTGAAATGTGGCAGCTGCTTTAAGTTACCATTAAAAGTAACGTCGGATTTTCTGAAGCTGTACATTTCAGTTGTTATCTCAGTTGTTACTTGGTCTAGAAAGCTGTGCATAGGCTCGTTGGACAGGTCTATTTATGCTGAAGACACCAGTATTTGTCCCATTGCTGTGGGCTTTAAACTCACCAAGTTATGCATTTTTGAAATGTTGCTCTGCTGTAAATTAAAAGTAACGTCGGGTTTACTGAAGCTGTACATTTCAGTTGTTATCTCAGTTGTTACTTGGTCTAGAAAGCTGTGCATAGGCTTGTTGTAAAGGTCTATTTCTGCTGAAGACACCAGTATTTGTCCCATTGCTGTGGGCCTTAAACTCACCAAGTTATGCATTTTTGAAATGTTGCTCTGCTGTAAATTAAAAGTAACGTCGGGTTTTCTGAAGCTGTACATTTCAGTTGTTATCTCAGTTGTTACTTGGTCTACAAAGCTGTGCATAGGCTTGTTGGAAAGGTCTATTTCTGCTGAAGACACCAGTATTTGTCCCATTGCTGTGGGCTTTAAACTCACCAAGTTATGCATTTTTGAAATGTTGCTCTGCTGTAAATTAAAAGTACTGTCGGATTTTCTGAAGCTGTACATTTCAGTTGTTATCTCAGTTGTTACTTGGTCCAGAAAGCTGTGCATAGGCTCGTTGGACAGGTCTATTTATGCTGAAGACACCAGTATTTGTCCCATTGCTGTGGGCTTTAAACTCACCAAGTTATGCTGTTTTGAAATGTTGCTCTGCTGTAAATTAAAAGTAACGTCGGATTTTCTGAAGGTGTACATTTCAGTTGTTATCTCAGTTGTTACTTGGTCTAGAAAGCTGTGCATAGGCTCGTTGGAAAGGTCTATTTATGCTGAAGACACCAGTATTTGTCCCATTGCTGTGGGCTTTAAACTCACAAAGTTATGCATTTTTGAAATGTTGCTCTGCTGTAAATTAAAAGTAACGTCGGGTTTACTGAAGCTGTACATTTCAGTTGTTATCTCAGTTGTTACTTGGTCTAGAAAGCTGTGCATAGGCTCGTTGGACAGGTCTATTTATGCTGAAGACACCAGTATTTGTCCCATTGCTGTGGGCTTTAAACTCACCAAGTTATGCTGTTTTGAAATGTGGCAGCTGCTTTAAGTTACCATTAAAAGTAACGTCGGATTTTCTGAAGCTGTACATTTCAGTTGTTATCTCAGTTGTTACTTGGTCTAGAAAGCTGTGCATAGGCTTGTTGTAAAGGTCTATTTCTGCTGAAGACACCAGTATTTGTCCCATTGCTGTGGGCCTTAAACTCACCAAGTTATGCATTTTTGAAATGTTGCTCTGCTGTAAATTAAAAGTAACGTCGGGTTTTCTGAAGCTGTACATTTCAGTTGTTATCTCAGTTGTTACTTGGTCTACAAAGCTGTGCATAGGCTTGTTGGAAAGGTCTATTTCTGCTGAAGACACCAGTATTTGTCCCATTGCTGTGGGCTTTAAACTCACCAAGTTATGCATTTTTGAAATGTTGCTCTGCTGTAAATTAAAAGTACTGTCGGATTTTCTGAAGCTGTACATTTCAGTTGTTATCTCAGTTGTTACTTGGTCCAGAAAGCTGTGCATAGGCTCGTTGGACAGGTCTATTTATGCTGAAGACACCAGTATTTGTCCCATTGCTGTGGGCTTTAAACTCACCAAGTTATGCTGTTTTGAAATGTGGCAGCTGCTTTAAGTTACCATTAAAAGTAACGTCGGATTTTCTGAAGCTGTACATTTCAGTTGTTATCTCAGTTGTTACTTGGTCTAGAAAGCTGTGCATAGGCTCGTTGGACAGGTCTATTTATGCTGAAGACACCAGTATTTGTCCCATTGCTGTGGGCTTTAAACTCACCAAGTTATGCATTTTTGAAATGTTGCTCTGCTGTAAATTAAAAGTAACGTCGGGTTTACTGAAGCTGTACATTTCAGTTGTTATCTCAGTTGTTACTTGGTCTAGAAAGCTGTGCATAGGCTTGTTGTAAAGGTCTATTTCTGCTGAAGACACCAGTATTTGTCCCATTGCTGTGGGCCTTAAACTCACCAAGTTATGCATTTTTGAAATGTTGCTCTGCTGTAAATTAAAAGTAACGTCGGGTTTTCTGAAGCTGTACATTTCAGTTGTTATCTCAGTTGTTACTTGGTCTACAAAGCTGTGCATAGGCTTGTTGGAAAGGTCTATTTCTGCTGAAGACACCAGTATTTGTCCCATTGCTGTGGGCTTTAAACTCACCAAGTTATGCATTTTTGAAATGTTGCTCTGCTGTAAATTAAAAGTACTGTCGGATTTTCTGAAGCTGTACATTTCAGTTGTTATCTCAGTTGTTACTTGGTCCAGAAAGCTGTGCATAGGCTCGTTGGACAGGTCTATTTATGCTGAAGACACCAGTATTTGTCCCATTGCTGTGGGCTTTAAACTCACCAAGTTATGCATTTTTGAAATGTTGCTCTGCTGTAAATTAAAAGTACTGTCGGATTTTCTGAAGCTGTACATTTCAGTTGTTATCTCAGTTGTTACTTGGTCCAGAAAGCTGTGCATAGGCTCGTTGGAAAGGTCTATTTCTGCTGAAGACACCAGTATTTGTCCCATTGCTGTGGGCTTTAAACTCACCAAGTTATGCTGTTTTGAAATGTGTCTCTTGCTTTAAGTTACCATTAAGAGTAACGTCGGATTTTCTGAAGCTGTACATTTCAGTTGTTATCTCAGTTGTTACTTGGTCTAGAAAGCTGTGCATAGGCTCGTTGGACAGGTCTATTTATGCTGAAGACACCAGTATTTGTCCCATTGCTGTGGGCTTTAAACTCACCAAGTTATGCATTTTTGAAATGTTGCTCTGCTGTAAATTAAAAGTAACGTCGGATTTTCTGAAGCTGTACATTTCAGTTGTTATCTCAGTTGTTACTTGGTCTAGAAAGCTGTGCATAGGCTCGTTGGACAGGTCTATTTATGCTGAAGACACCAGTATTTGTCCCATTGCTGTGGGCTTTAAACTCACCAAGTTATGCATTTTTGAAATGTTGCTCTGCTTTAAGTTACCATTAAAAGTAACGTCGGATCTTCTGAAGCTGTACATTTCAGTTGTTATCTCAGTTGTTACTTGGTCTAGAAAGCTGTGCATAGGCTCGTTGGAAAGGTCTATTTCTGCTGAAGACACCAGTATTTGTCCCATTGCTGTGGGCTTTAAACTCACCAAGTTATGCATTTTTGAAATGTTGCTCTGCTGTAAATTAAAAGTAACGTCGGATTTTCTGAAGCTGTACATTTCAGTTGTTATCTCAGTTGTTACTTGGTCTAGAAAGCTGTGCATAGGCTCGTTGGAAAGGTCTATTTCTGCTGAAGACACCAGTATTTGTCTCATTGCTGTGGGCTTTAAACTCACCAAGTTATGCTGTTTTGAAATGTGGCAGCTGCTTTAAGTTACCATTAAAAGTAACGTCGGATTTTCTGAAGCTGTACATTTCAGTTGTTATCTCAGTTGTTACTTGGTCTAGAAAGCTGTGCATAGGCTCGTTGGAAAGGTCTATTTCTGCTGAAGACACCAGTATTTGTCCCATTGCTGTGGGCTTTAAACTCACCAAGTTATGCATTTTTGAAATGTTGCTCTGCTGTAAATTAAAAGTAACGTCGGATTTTCTGAAGCTGTACATTTCAGTTGTTATCTCAGTTGTTACTTGGTCTAGAAAGCTGTGCATAGGCTCGTTGGAAAGGTCTATTTATGCTGAAGACACCAGTATTTGTCCCATTGCTGTGGGCTTTAAACTCACCAAGTTATGCATTTTTGAAATGTTGCTCTGCTGTAAATTAAAAGTAACGTCGGATTTTCTGAAGCTGTACATTTCAGTTGTTATCTCAGTTGTTACTTGGTCTAGAAAGCTGTGCATAGGCTCGTTGGAAAGGTCTATTTCTGCTGAAGACACCAGTATTTGTCCCATTGCTGTGGGCTTTAAACTCACCAAGTTATGCTGTTTTGAAATGTGGCAGCTGCTTTAAGTTACCATTAAAAGTAACGTCGGATTTTCTGAAGCTGTACATTTCAGTTGTTATCTCAGTTGTTACTTGGTCTAGAAAGCTGTGCATAGGCTCGTTGGAAAGGTCTATTTATGCTGAAGACACCAGTATTTGTCCCATTGCTGTGGGCTTTAAACTCACCAAGTTATGCATTTTTGAAATGTTGCTCTGCTGTAAATTAAAAGTAACGTCGGATTTTCTGAAGCTGTACATTTCAGTTGTTATCTCAGTTGTTACTTGGTCTAGAAAGCTGTGCATAGGCTCGTTGGAAAGGTCTATTTATGCTGAAGACACCAGTATTTGTCTCATTGCTGTGGGCTTTAAACTCACCAAGTTATGCTGTTTTGAAATGTGGCAGCTGCTGTAAGTTACCATTAAAAGTAACGTCGGATTTTCTGAAGCTGTACATTTCAGTTGTTATCTCAGTTGTTACTTGGTCTAGAAAGCTGTGCATAGGCTCGTTGGAAAGGTCTATTTCTGCTGAAGACACCAGTATTTGTCCCATTGCTGTGGGCTTTAAACTCACCAAGTTATGCATTTTTGAAATGTTGCTCTGCTGTAAATTAAAAGTAACGTCGGATTTTCTGAAGCTGTACATTTCAGTTGTTATCTCAGTTGTTACTTGGTCTAGAAAGCTGTGCATAGGCTCGTTGGAAAGGTCTATTTCTGCTGAAGACACCAGTATTTGTCCCATTGCTGTGGGCTTTAAACTCACCAAGTTATGCATTTTTGAAATGTTGCTCTGCTGTAAGTTACCATTAAAAGTAACGTCGGATTTTCTGAAGCTGTACATTTCAGTTGTTATCTCAGTTGTTACTTGGTCTAGAAAGCTGTGCATAGGCTCGTTGGAAAGGTCTATTTCTGCTGAAGACACCAGTATTTGTCCCATTGCTGTGGGCTTTAAACTCACCAAGTTATGCATTTTTGAAATGTTGCTCTGCTGTAACCATTAAAAGTAACGTCGGATTTTCTGAAGCTGTACATTTCAGTTGTTATCTCAGTTGTTACTTGGTCTAGAAAGCTGTGCATAGGCTCGTTGGAAAGGTCTATTTATGCTGAAGACACCAGTATTTGTCCCATTGCTGTGGGCTTTAAACTCACCAAGTTATGCATTTTTGAAATGTTGCTCTGCTGTAAATTAAAAGTAACGTCGGATTTTCTGAAGCTGTACATTTCAGTTGTTATCTCAGTTGTTACTTGGTCTAGAAAGCTGTGCATAGGCTCGTTGGAAAGGTCTATTTCTGCTGAAGACACCAGTATTTGTCCCATTGCTGTGGGCTTTAAACTCACCAAGTTATGCATTTTTGAAATGTGGCAGCTGCTTTAAGTTACCATTAAAAGTAACGTCGGATTTTCTGAAGCTGTACATTTCAGTTGTTATCTCAGTTGTTACTTGGTCTAGAAAGCTGTGCATAGGCTCGTTGGAAAGGTCTATTTCTGCTGAAGACACCAGTATTTGTCCCATTGCTGTGGGCTTTAAACTCACCAAGTTATGCATTTTTGAAATGTTGCTCTGCTTTAAGTTACCATTAAAAGTAACGTCGGATTTTCTGAAGCTGTACATTTCAGTTGTTATCTCAGTTGTTACTTGGTCTAGAAAGCTGTGCATAGGCTCGTTGGAAAGGTCTATTTCTGCTGAAGACACCAGTATTTGTCCCATTGCTGTGGGCTTTAAACTCACCAAGTTATGCATTTTTGAAATGTTGCTCTGCTGTAAATTAAAAGTAACGTCGGATTTTCTGAAGCTGTACATTTCAGTTGTTATCTCAGTTGTTACTTGGTCTAGAAAGCTGTGCATAGGCTCGTTGGAAAGGTCTATTTCTGCTGAAGACACCAGTATTTGTCCCATTGCTGTGGGCTTTAAACTCACCAAGTTATGCATTTTTGAAATGTTGCTCTGCTGTAAATTAAAAGTAACGTCGGATTTTCTGAAGCTGTACATTTCAGTTGTTATCTCAGTTGTTACTTGGTCTAGAAAGCTGTGCATAGGCTCGTTGGAAAGGTCTATTTCTGCTGAAGACACCAGTATTTGTCCCATTGCTGTGGGCTTTAAACTCACCAAGTTATGCATTTTTGAAATGTTGCTCTGCTTTAAGTTACCATTAAAAGTAACGTCGGATTTTCTGAAGCTGTACATTTCAGTTGTTATCTCAGTTGTTACTTGGTCTAGAAAGCTGTGCATAGGCTCGTTGGAAAGGTCTATTTCTGCTGAAGACACCAGTATTTGTCCCATTGCTGTGGGCTTTAAACTCACCAAGTTATGCATTTTTGAAATGTTGCTCTGCTGTAAATTAAAAGTAACGTCGGATTTTCTGAAGCTGTACATTTCAGTTGTTATCTCAGTTGTTACTTGGTCTAGAAAGCTGTGCATAGGCTCGTTGGAAAGGTCTATTTCTGCTGAAGACACCAGTATTTGTCCCATTGCTGTGGGCTTTAAACTCACCAAGTTATGCATTTTTGAAATGTTGCTCTGCTGTATACCATTAAAAGTAACGTCGGATTTTCTGAAGCTGTACATTTCAGTTGTTATCTCAGTTGTTACTTGGTCTAGAAAGCTGTGCATAGGCTCGTTGGAAAGGTCTATTTATGCTGAAGACACCAGTATTTGACTCATTGCTGTGGGCTTTAAACTCACCAAGTTATGCTGTTTTGAAATGTGGCAGCTGCTTTAAGTTACCATTAAAAGTAACGTCGGATTTTCTGAAGCTGTACATTTCAGTTGTTATCTCAGTTGTTACTTGGTCTAGAAAGCTGTGCATAGGCTCGTTGGAAAGGTCTATTTCTGCTGAAGACACCAGTATTTGTCCCATTGCTGTGGGCTTTAAACTCACCAAGTTATGCATTTTTGAAATGTTGCTCTGCTTTAAGTTACCATTAAAAGTAACGTCGGATTTTCTGAAGCTGTACATTTCAGTTGTTATCTCAGTTGTTACTTGGTCTAGAAAGCTGTGCATAGGCTCGTTGGAAAGGTCTATTTCTGCTGAAGACACCAGTATTTGTCCCATTGCTGTGGGCTTTAAACTCACCAAGTTATGCATTTTTGAAATGTTGCTCTGCTGTAAATTAAAAGTAACGTCGGATTTTCTGAAGCTGTACATTTCAGTTGTTATCTCAGTTGTTACTTGGTCTAGAAAGCTGTGCATAGGCTCGTTGGAAAGGTCTATTTCTGCTGAAGACACCAGTATTTGTCCCATTGCTGTGGGCTTTAAACTCACCAAGTTATGCATTTTTGAAATGTTGCTCTGCTGTAAGTTACCATTAAAAGTAACGTCGGATTTTCTGAAGCTGTACATTTCAGTTGTTATCTCAGTTGTTACTTGGTCTAGAAAGCTGTGCATAGGCTCGTTGGAAAGGTCTATTTCTGCTGAAGACACCAGTATTTGTCCCATTGCTGTGGGCTTTAAACTCACCAAGTTATGCATTTTTGAAATGTTGCTCTGCTGTAAGTTACCATTAAAAGTAACGTCGGATTTTCTGAAGCTGTACATTTCAGTTGTTATCTCAGTTGTTACTTGGTCTAGAAAGCTGTGCATAGGCTCGTTGGAAAGGTCTATTTCTGCTGAAGACACCAGTATTTGTCCCATTGCTGTGGGCTTTAAACTCACCAAGTTATGCATTTTTGAAATGTTGCTCTGCTGTAAATTAAAAGTAACGTCGGATTTTCTGAAGCTGTACATTTCAGTTGTTATCTCAGTTGTTACTTGGTCTAGAAAGCTGTGCATAGGCTCGTTGGAAAGGTCTATTTCTGCTGAAGACACCAGTATTTGTCCCATTGCTGTGGGCTTTAAACTCACCAAGTTATGCATTTTTGAAATGTTGCTCTGCTTTAAGTTACCATTAAAAGTAACGTCGGATTTTCTGAAGCTGTACATTTCAGTTGTTATCTCAGTTGTTACTTGGTCTAGAAAGCTGTGCATAGGCTCGTTGGAAAGGTCTATTTCTGCTGAAGACACCAGTATTTGTCCCATTGCTGTGGGCTTTAAACTCACCAAGTTATGCATTTTTGAAATGTTGCTCTGCTGTAAATTAAAAGTAACGTCGGATTTTCTGAAGCTGTACATTTCAGTTGTTATCTCAGTTGTTACTTGGTCTAGAAAGCTGTGCATAGGCTCGTTGGAAAGGTCTATTTCTGCTGAAGACACCAGTATTTGTCCCATTGCTGTGGGCTTTAAACTCACCAAGTTATGCATTTTTGAAATGTTGCTCTGCTGTAAGTTACCATTAAAAGTAACGTCGGATTTTCTGAAGCTGTACATTTCAGTTGTTATCTCAGTTGTTACTTGGTCTAGAAAGCTGTGCATAGGCTCGTTGGAAAGGTCTATTTCTGCTGAAGACACCAGTATTTGTCCCATTGCTGTGGGCTTTAAACTCACCAAGTTATGCATTTTTGAAATGTTGCTCTGCTGTAAATTAAAAGTAACGTCGGATTTTCTGAAGCTGTACATTTCAGTTGTTATCTCAGTTGTTACTTGGTCTAGAAAGCTGTGCATAGGCTCGTTGGAAAGGTCTATTTCTGCTGAAGACACCAGTATTTGTCCCATTGCTGTGGGCTTTAAACTCACCAAGTTATGCATTTTTGAAATGTTGCTCTGCTTTAAGTTACCATTAAAAGTAACGTCGGATTTTCTGAAGCTGTACATTTCAGTTGTTATCTCAGTTGTTACTTGGTCTAGAAAGCTGTGCATAGGCTCGTTGGAAAGGTCTATTTCTGCTGAAGACACCAGTATTTGTCCCATTGCTGTGGGCTTTAAACTCACCAAGTTATGCATTTTTGAAATGTTGCTCTGCTGTAAATTAAAAGTAACGTCGGATTTTCTGAAGCTGTACATTTCAGTTGTTATCTCAGTTGTTACTTGGTCTAGAAAGCTGTGCATAGGCTCGTTGGAAAGGTCTATTTCTGCTGAAGACACCAGTATTTGTCCCATTGCTGTGGGCTTTAAACTCACCAAGTTATGCATTTTTGAAATGTTGCTCTGCTGTAAATTAAAAGTAACGTCGGATTTTCTGAAGCTGTACATTTCAGTTGTTATCTCAGTTGTTACTTGGTCTAGAAAGCTGTGCATAGGCTCGTTGGAAAGGTCTATTTATGCTGAAGACACCAGTATTTGTCTCATTGCTGTGGGCTTTAAACTCACCAAGTTATGCTGTTTTGAAATGTGGCAGCTGCTTTAAGTTACCATTAAAAGTAACGTCGGATTTTCTGAAGCTGTACATTTCAGTTGTTATCTCAGTTGTTACTTGGTCTAGAAAGCTGTGCATAGGCTCGTTGGAAAGGTCTATTTCTGCTGAAGACACCAGTATTTGTCCCATTGCTGTGGGCTTTAAACTCACCAAGTTATGCATTTTTGAAATGTTGCTCTGCTTTAAGTTACCATTAAAAGTAACGTCGGATTTTCTGAAGCTGTACATTTCAGTTGTTATCTCAGTTGTTACTTGGTCTAGAAAGCTGTGCATAGGCTCGTTGGAAAGGTCTATTTCTGCTGAAGACACCAGTATTTGTCCCATTGCTGTGGGCTTTAAACTCACCAAGTTATGCATTTTTGAAATGTTGCTCTGCTGTAAATTAAAAGTAACGTCGGATTTTCTGAAGCTGTACATTTCAGTTGTTATCTCAGTTGTTACTTGGTCTAGAAAGCTGTGCATAGGCTCGTTGGAAAGGTCTATTTCTGCTGAAGACACCAGTATTTGTCCCATTGCTGTGGGCTTTAAACTCACCAAGTTATGCATTTTTGAAATGTTGCTCTGCTTTAAGTTACCATTAAAAGTAACGTCGGATTTTCTGAAGCTGTACATTTCAGTTGTTATCTCAGTTGTTACTTGGTCTAGAAAGCTGTGCATAGGCTCGTTGGAAAGGTCTATTTCTGCTGAAGACACCAGTATTTGTCCCATTGCTGTGGGCTTTAAACTCACCAAGTTATGCATTTTTGAAATGTTGCTCTGCTGTAGAGTTACCATTAAAAGTAACGTCGGATTTTCTGAAGCTGTACATTTCAGTTGTTATCTCAGTTGTTACTTGGTCTAGAAAGCTGTGCATAGGCTCGTTGGAAAGGTCTATTTCTGCTGAAGACACCAGTATTTGTCCCATTGCTGTGGGCTTTAAACTCACCAAGTTATGCATTTTTGAAATGTTGCTCTGCTGTAAATTAAAAGTAACGTCGGATTTTCTGAAGCTGTACATTTCAGTTGTTATCTCAGTTGTTACTTGGTCTAGAAAGCTGTGCATAGGCTCGTTGGAAAGGTCTATTTCTGCTGAAGACACCAGTATTTGTCCCATTGCTGTGGGCTTTAAACTCACCAAGTTATGCATTTTTGAAATGTTGCTCTGCTTTAAGTTACCATTAAAAGTAACGTCGGATTTTCTGAAGCTGTACATTTCAGTTGTTATCTCAGTTGTTACTTGGTCTAGAAAGCTGTGCATAGGCTCGTTGGAAAGGTCTATTTCTGCTGAAGACACCAGTATTTGTCCCATTGCTGTGGGCTTTAAACTCACCAAGTTATGCATTTTTGAAATGTTGCTCTGCTTTAAGTTACCATTAAAAGTAACGTCGGATTTTCTGAAGCTGTACATTTCAGTTGTTATCTCAGTTGTTACTTGGTCTAGAAAGCTGTGCATAGGCTCGTTGGAAAGGTCTATTTCTGCTGAAGACACCAGTATTTGTCCCATTGCTGTGGGCTTTAAACTCACCAAGTTATGCATTTTTGAAATGTTGCTCTGCTGTACACCATTAAAAGTAACGTCGGATTTTCTGAAGCTGTACATTTCAGTTGTTATCTCAGTTGTTACTTGGTCTAGAAAGCTGTGCATAGGCTCGTTGGAAAGGTCTATTTCTGCTGAAGACACCAGTATTTGTCCCATTGCTGTGGGCTTTAAACTCACCAAGTTATGCATTTTTGAAATGTTGCTCTGCTGTAAATTAAAAGTAACGTCGGATTTTCTGAAGCTGTACATTTCAGTTGTTATCTCAGTTGTTACTTGGTCTAGAAAGCTGTGCATAGGCTCGTTGGAAAGGTCTATTTCTGCTGAAGACACCAGTATTTGTCCCATTGCTGTGGGCTTTAAACTCACCAAGTTATGCATTTTTGAAATGTTGCTCTGCTTTAAGTTACCATTAAAAGTAACGTCGGATTTTCTGAAGCTGTACATTTCAGTTGTTATCTCAGTTGTTACTTGGTCTAGAAAGCTGTGCATAGGCTCGTTGGAAAGGTCTATTTCTGCTGAAGACACCAGTATTTGTCCCATTGCTGTGGGCTTTAAACTCACCAAGTTATGCATTTTTGAAATGTTGCTCTGCTGTAAATTAAAAGTAACGTCGGATTTTCTGAAGCTGTACATTTCAGTTGTTATCTCAGTTGTTACTTGGTCTAGAAAGCTGTGCATAGGCTCGTTGGAAAGGTCTATTTCTGCTGAAGACACCAGTATTTGTCCCATTGCTGTGGGCTTTAAACTCACCAAGTTATGCATTTTTGAAATGTTGCTCTGCTGTAAGTTACCATTAAAAGTAACGTCGGATTTTCTGAAGCTGTACATTTCAGTTGTTATCTCAGTTGTTACTTGGTCTAGAAAGCTGTGCATAGGCTCGTTGGAAAGGTCTATTTCTGCTGAAGACACCAGTATTTGTCCCATTGCTGTGGGCTTTAAACTCACCAAGTTATGCATTTTTGAAATGTGGCAGCTGCTTTAAGTTACCATTAAAAGTAACGTCGGATTTTCTGAAGCTGTACATTTCAGTTGTTATCTCAGTTGTTACTTGGTCTAGAAAGCTGTGCATAGGCTCGTTGGAAAGGTCTATTTCTGCTGAAGACACCAGTATTTGTCCCATTGCTGTGGGCTTTAAACTCACCAAGTTATGCATTTTTGAAATGTTGCTCTGCTGTAAGTTACCATTAAAAGTAACGTCGGATTTTCTGAAGCTGTACATTTCAGTTGTTATCTCAGTTGTTACTTGGTCTAGAAAGCTGTGCATAGGCTCGTTGGAAAGGTCTATTTCTGCTGAAGACACCAGTATTTGTCCCATTGCTGTGGGCTTTAAACTCACCAAGTTATGCATTTTTGAAATGTGGCTCTGCTGTAAATTAAAAGTAACGTCGGATTTTCTGAAGCTGTACATTTCAGTTGTTATCTCAGTTGTTACTTGGTCTAGAAAGCTGTGCATAGGCTCGTTGGAAAGGTCTATTTCTGCTGAAGACACCAGTATTTGTCCCATTGCTGTGGGCTTTAAACTCACCAAGTTATGCATTTTTGAAATGTTGCTCTGCTGTACACCATTAAAAGTAACGTCGGATTTTCTGAAGCTGTACATTTCAGTTGTTATCTCAGTTGTTACTTGGTCTAGAAAGCTGTGCATAGGCTCGTTGGAAAGGTCTATTTCTGCTGAAGACACCAGTATTTGTCCCATTGCTGTGGGCTTTAAACTCACCAAGTTATGCATTTTTGAAATGTTGCTCTGCTGTAAATTAAAAGTAACGTCGGATTTTCTGAAGCTGTACATTTCAGTTGTTATCTCAGTTGTTACTTGGTCTAGAAAGCTGTGCATAGGCTCGTTGGAAAGGTCTATTTCTGCTGAAGACACCAGTATTTGTCCCATTGCTGTGGGCTTTAAACTCACCAAGTTATGCATTTTTGAAATGTTGCTCTGCTGTAAGTTACCATTAAAAGTAACGTCGGATTTTCTGAAGCTGTACATTTCAGTTGTTATCTCAGTTGTTACTTGGTCTAGAAAGCTGTGCATAGGCTCGTTGGAAAGGTCTATTTATGCTGAAGACACCAGTATTTGTCCCATTGCTGTGGGCTTTAAACTCACCAAGTTATGCATTTTTGAAATGTGGCAGCTGCTTTAAGTTACCATTAAAAGTAACGTCGGATTTTCTGAAGCTGTACATTTCAGTTGTTATCTCAGTTGTTACTTGGTCTAGAAAGCTGTGCATAGGCTCGTTGGAAAGGTCTATTTCTGCTGAAGACACCAGTATTTGTCCCATTGCTGTGGGCTTTAAACTCACCAAGTTATGCATTTTTGAAATGTTGCTCTGCTGTAACCATTAAAAGTAACGTCGGATTTTCTGAAGCTGTACATTTCAGTTGTTATCTCAGTTGTTACTTGGTCTAGAAAGCTGTGCATAGGCTCGTTGGAAAGGTCTATTTATGCTGAAGACACCAGTATTTGTCCCATTGCTGTGGGCTTTAAACTCACCAAGTTATGCATTTTTGAAATGTTGCTCTGCTGTAAATTAAAAGTAACGTCGGATTTTCTGAAGCTGTACATTTCAGTTGTTATCTCAGTTGTTACTTGGTCTAGAAAGCTGTGCATAGGCTCGTTGGAAAGGTCTATTTCTGCTGAAGACACCAGTATTTGTCCCATTGCTGTGGGCTTTAAACTCACCAAGTTATGCATTTTTGAAATGTTGCTCTGCTTTAAGTTACCATTAAAAGTAACGTCGGATTTTCTGAAGCTGTACATTTCAGTTGTTATCTCAGTTGTTACTTGGTCTAGAAAGCTGTGCATAGGCTCGTTGGAAAGGTCTATTTCTGCTGAAGACACCAGTATTTGTCCCATTGCTGTGGGCTTTAAACTCACCAAGTTATGCATTTTTGAAATGTTGCTCTGCTGTAAATTAAAAGTAACGTCGGATTTTCTGAAGCTGTACATTTCAGTTGTTATCTCAGTTGTTACTTGGTCTAGAAAGCTGTGCATAGGCTCGTTGGAAAGGTCTATTTCTGCTGAAGACACCAGTATTTGTCCCATTGCTGTGGGCTTTAAACTCACCAAGTTATGCATTTTTGAAATGTTGCTCTGCTGTAAGTTACCATTAAAAGTAACGTCGGATTTTCTGAAGCTGTACATTTCAGTTGTTATCTCAGTTGTTACTTGGTCTAGAAAGCTGTGCATAGGCTCGTTGGAAAGGTCTATTTCTGCTGAAGACACCAGTATTTGTCCCATTGCTGTGGGCTTTAAACTCACCAAGTTATGCATTTTTGAAATGTTGCTCTGCTGTAAATTAAAAGTAACGTCGGATTTTCTGAAGCTGTACATTTCAGTTGTTATCTCAGTTGTTACTTGGTCTAGAAAGCTGTGCATAGGCTCGTTGGAAAGGTCTATTTCTGCTGAAGACACCAGTATTTGTCCCATTGCTGTGGGCTTTAAACTCACCAAGTTATGCATTTTTGAAATGTTGCTCTGCTGTATTAGTTACCATTAAAAGTAACGTCGGATTTTCTGAAGCTGTACATTTCAGTTGTTATCTCAGTTGTTACTTGGTCTAGAAAGCTGTGCATAGGCTCGTTGGAAAGGTCTATTTCTGCTGAAGACACCAGTATTTGTCCCATTGCTGTGGGCTTTAAACTCACCAAGTTATGCATTTTTGAAATGTTGCTCTGCTTTAAGTTACCATTAAAAGTAACGTCGGATTTTCTGAAGCTGTACATTTCAGTTGTTATCTCAGTTGTTACTTGGTCTAGAAAGCTGTGCATAGGCTCGTTGGAAAGGTCTATTTCTGCTGAAGACACCAGTATTTGTCCCATTGCTGTGGGCTTTAAACTCACCAAGTTATGCATTTTTGAAATGTTGCAGCTGCTTTAAGTTACCATTAAAAGTAACGTCGGATTTTCTGAAGCTGTACATTTCAGTTGTTATCTCAGTTGTTACTTGGTCTAGAAAGCTGTGCATAGGCTCGTTGGAAAGGTCTATTTCTGCTGAAGACACCAGTATTTGTCCCATTGCTGTGGGCTTTAAACTCACCAAGTTATGCATTTTTGAAATGTTGCTCTGCTTTAAGTTACCATTAAAAGTAACGTCGGATTTTCTGAAGCTGTACATTTCAGTTGTTATCTCAGTTGTTACTTGGTCTAGAAAGCTGTGCATAGGCTCGTTGGAAAGGTCTATTTCTGCTGAAGACACCAGTATTTGTCCCATTGCTGTGGGCTTTAAACTCACCAAGTTATGCATTTTTGAAATGTTGCTCTGCTTTAAGTTACCATTAAAAGTAACGTCGGATTTTCTGAAGCTGTACATTTCAGTTGTTATCTCAGTTGTTACTTGGTCTAGAAAGCTGTGCATAGGCTCGTTGGAAAGGTCTATTTCTGCTGAAGACACCAGTATTTGTCCCATTGCTGTGGGCTTTAAACTCACCAAGTTATGCATTTTTGAAATGTTGCTCTGCTGTAAATTAAAAGTAACGTCGGATTTTCTGAAGCTGTACATTTCAGTTGTTATCTCAGTTGTTACTTGGTCTAGAAAGCTGTGCATAGGCTCGTTGGAAAGGTCTATTTCTGCTGAAGACACCAGTATTTGTCCCATTGCTGTGGGCTTTAAACTCACCAAGTTATGCATTTTTGAAATGTTGCTCTGCTGTAAGTTACCATTAAAAGTAACGTCGGATTTTCTGAAGCTGTACATTTCAGTTGTTATCTCAGTTGTTACTTGGTCTAGAAAGCTGTGCATAGGCTCGTTGGAAAGGTCTATTTCTGCTGAAGACACCAGTATTTGTCCCATTGCTGTGGGCTTTAAACTCACCAAGTTATGCATTTTTGAAATGTTGCTCTGCTTTAAGTTACCATTAAAAGTAACGTCGGATTTTCTGAAGCTGTACATTTCAGTTGTTATCTCAGTTGTTACTTGGTCTAGAAAGCTGTGCATAGGCTCGTTGGAAAGGTCTATTTCTGCTGAAGACACCAGTATTTGTCCCATTGCTGTGGGCTTTAAACTCACCAAGTTATGCATTTTTGAAATGTTGCTCTGCTGTAAATTAAAAGTAACGTCGGATTTTCTGAAGCTGTACATTTCAGTTGTTATCTCAGTTGTTACTTGGTCTAGAAAGCTGTGCATAGGCTCGTTGGAAAGGTCTATTTCTGCTGAAGACACCAGTATTTGTCCCATTGCTGTGGGCTTTAAACTCACCAAGTTATGCATTTTTGAAATGTTGCTCTGCTTTAAGTTACCATTAAAAGTAACGTCGGATTTTCTGAAGCTGTACATTTCAGTTGTTATCTCAGTTGTTACTTGGTCTAGAAAGCTGTGCATAGGCTCGTTGGAAAGGTCTATTTCTGCTGAAGACACCAGTATTTGTCCCATTGCTGTGGGCTTTAAACTCACCAAGTTATGCATTTTTGAAATGTTGCTCTGCTGTAAATTAAAAGTAACGTCGGATTTTCTGAAGCTGTACATTTCAGTTGTTATCTCAGTTGTTACTTGGTCTAGAAAGCTGTGCATAGGCTCGTTGGAAAGGTCTATTTCTGCTGAAGACACCAGTATTTGTCCCATTGCTGTGGGCTTTAAACTCACCAAGTTATGCATTTTTGAAATGTTGCTCTGCTGTATAACCATTAAAAGTAACGTCGGATTTTCTGAAGCTGTACATTTCAGTTGTTATCTCAGTTGTTACTTGGACTAGAAAGCTGTGCATAGGCTCGTTGGAAAGGTCTATTTATGCTGAAGACACCAGTATTTGTCTCATTGCTGTGGGCTTTAAACTCACCAAGTTATGCTGTTTTGAAATGTGGCAGCTGCTTTAAGTTACCATTAAAAGTAACGTCGGATTTTCTGAAGCTGTACATTTCAGTTGTTATCTCAGTTGTTACTTGGTCTAGAAAGCTGTGCATAGGCTCGTTGGAAAGGTCTATTTCTGCTGAAGACACCAGTATTTGTCCCATTGCTGTGGGCTTTAAACTCACCAAGTTATGCATTTTTGAAATGTTGCTCTGCTTTAAGTTACCATTAAAAGTAACGTCGGATTTTCTGAAGCTGTACATTTCAGTTGTTATCTCAGTTGTTACTTGGTCTAGAAAGCTGTGCATAGGCTCGTTGGAAAGGTCTATTTCTGCTGAAGACACCAGTATTTGTCCCATTGCTGTGGGCTTTAAACTCACCAAGTTATGCATTTTTGAAATGTTGCTCTGCTGTAAATTAAAAGTAACGTCGGATTTTCTGAAGCTGTACATTTCAGTTGTTATCTCAGTTGTTACTTGGTCTAGAAAGCTGTGCATAGGCTCGTTGGAAAGGTCTATTTCTGCTGAAGACACCAGTATTTGTCCCATTGCTGTGGGCTTTAAACTCACCAAGTTATGCATTTTTGAAATGTTGCTCTGCTTTAAGTTACCATTAAAAGTAACGTCGGATTTTCTGAAGCTGTACATTTCAGTTGTTATCTCAGTTGTTACTTGGTCTAGAAAGCTGTGCATAGGCTCGTTGGAAAGGTCTATTTCTGCTGAAGACACCAGTATTTGTCCCATTGCTGTGGGCTTTAAACTCACCAAGTTATGCATTTTTGAAATGTTGCTCTGCTGTAAATTAAAAGTAACGTCGGATTTTCTGAAGCTGTACATTTCAGTTGTTATCTCAGTTGTTACTTGGTCTAGAAAGCTGTGCATAGGCTCGTTGGAAAGGTCTATTTCTGCTGAAGACACCAGTATTTGTCCCATTGCTGTGGGCTTTAAACTCACCAAGTTATGCATTTTTGAAATGTTGCTCTGCTGTAGAGTTACCATTAAAAGTAACGTCGGATTTTCTGAAGCTGTACATTTCAGTTGTTATCTCAGTTGTTACTTGGTCTAGAAAGCTGTGCATAGGCTCGTTGGAAAGGTCTATTTCTGCTGAAGACACCAGTATTTGTCCCATTGCTGTGGGCTTTAAACTCACCAAGTTATGCATTTTTGAAATGTTGCAGCTGCTTTAAGTTACCATTAAAAGTAACGTCGGATTTTCTGAAGCTGTACATTTCAGTTGTTATCTCAGTTGTTACTTGGTCTAGAAAGCTGTGCATAGGCTCGTTGGAAAGGTCTATTTCTGCTGAAGACACCAGTATTTGTCCCATTGCTGTGGGCTTTAAACTCACCAAGTTATGCATTTTTGAAATGTTGCTCTGCTTTAAGTTACCATTAAAAGTAACGTCGGATTTTCTGAAGCTGTACATTTCAGTTGTTATCTCAGTTGTTACTTGGTCTAGAAAGCTGTGCATAGGCTCGTTGGAAAGGTCTATTTCTGCTGAAGACACCAGTATTTGTCCCATTGCTGTGGGCTTTAAACTCACCAAGTTATGCATTTTTGAAATGTTGCTCTGCTTTAAGTTACCATTAAAAGTAACGTCGGATTTTCTGAAGCTGTACATTTCAGTTGTTATCTCAGTTGTTACTTGGTCTAGAAAGCTGTGCATAGGCTCGTTGGAAAGGTCTATTTCTGCTGAAGACACCAGTATTTGTCCCATTGCTGTGGGCTTTAAACTCACCAAGTTATGCATTTTTGAAATGTTGCTCTGCTTTAAGTTACCATTAAAAGTAACGTCGGATTTTCTGAAGCTGTACATTTCAGTTGTTATCTCAGTTGTTACTTGGTCTAGAAAGCTGTGCATAGGCTCGTTGGAAAGGTCTATTTCTGCTGAAGACACCAGTATTTGTCCCATTGCTGTGGGCTTTAAACTCACCAAGTTATGCATTTTTGAAATGTTGCTCTGCTTTAAGTTACCATTAAAAGTAACGTCGGATTTTCTGAAGCTGTACATTTCAGTTGTTATCTCAGTTGTTACTTGGTCTAGAAAGCTGTGCATAGGCTCGTTGGAAAGGTCTATTTCTGCTGAAGACACCAGTATTTGTCCCATTGCTGTGGGCTTTAAACTCACCAAGTTATGCATTTTTGAAATGTTGCTCTGCTGTAAATTAAAAGTAACGTCGGATTTTCTGAAGCTGTACATTTCAGTTGTTATCTCAGTTGTTACTTGGTCTAGAAAGCTGTGCATAGGCTCGTTGGAAAGGTCTATTTCTGCTGAAGACACCAGTATTTGTCCCATTGCTGTGGGCTTTAAACTCACCAAGTTATGCATTTTTGAAATGTTGCTCTGCTGTACTACATTAAAAGTAACGTCGGATTTTCTGAAGCTGTACATTTCAGTTGTTATCTCAGTTGTTACTTGGTCTAGAAAGCTGTGCATAGGCTCGTTGGAAAGGTCTATTTCTGCTGAAGACACCAGTATTTGTCCCATTGCTGTGGGCTTTAAACTCACCAAGTTATGCAGTTTTGAAATGTTGCAGCTGCTTTAAGTTACCATTAAAAGTAACGTCGGATTTTCTGAAGCTGTACATTTCAGTTGTTATCTCAGTTGTTACTTGGTCTAGAAAGCTGTGCATAGGCTCGTTGGAAAGGTCTATTTCTGC
Organism: Valencia hispanica; assembly: GCA_963556495.2. Classification (NCBI taxonomy): domain Eukaryota; kingdom Metazoa; phylum Chordata; class Actinopteri; order Cyprinodontiformes; family Valenciidae; genus Valencia; species Valencia hispanica. The sequence goes on along the minus strand of OY747720.1, from coordinate 81,658 downwards.
TGAAGACACCAGTATTTGTCCCATTGCTGTGGGCTTTAAACTCACCAAGTTATGCATTTTTGAAATGTTGCTCTGCTGTAGATTAAAAGTAACGTCGGATTTTCTGAAGCTGTACATTTCAGTTGTTATCTCAGTTGTTACTTGGTCTAGAAAGCTGTGCATAGGCTCGTTGGAAAGGTCTATTTATGCTGAAGACACCAGTATTTGTCTCATTGCTGTGGGCTTTAAACTCACCAAGTTATGCTGTTTTGAAATGTGGCAGCTGCTTTAAGTTACCATTAAAAGTAACGTCGGATTTTCTGAAGCTGTACATTTCAGTTGTTATCTCAGTTGTTACTTGGTCTAGAAAGCTGTGCATAGGCTCGTTGGAAAGGTCTATTTCTGCTGAAGACACCAGTATTTGTCCCATTTCTGTGGGCTTTAAACTCACCAAGTTATGCATTTTTGAAATGTTGCTCTGCTGTAAATTAAAAGTAACGTCGGATTTTCTGAAGCTGTACATTTCAGTTGTTATCTCAGTTGTTACTTGGTCTAGAAAGCTGTGCATAGGCTCGTTGGAAAGGTCTATTTATGCTGAAGACACCAGTATTTGTCCCATTGCTGTGGGCTTTAAACTCACCAAGTTATGCATTTTTGAAATGTTGCTCTGCTTTAAGTTACCATTAAAAGTAACGTCGGATTTTCTGAAGCTGTACATTTCAGTTGTTATCTCAGTTGTTACTTGGTCTAGAAAGCTGTGCATAGGCTCGTTGGAAAGGTCTATTTCTGCTGAAGACACCAGTATTTGTCCCATTGCTGTGGGCTTTAAACTCACCAAGTTATGCATTTTTGAAATGTTGCTCTGCTGTAAGTTACCATTAAAAGTAACGTCGGATTTTCTGAAGCTGTACATTTCAGTTGTTATCTCAGTTGTTACTTGGTCTAGAAAGCTGTGCATAGGCTCGTTGGAAAGGTCTATTTCTGCTGAAGACACCAGTATTTGTCCCATTGCTGTGGGCTTTAAACTCACCAAGTTATGCATTTTTGAAATGTTGCTCTGCTGTAGACCATTAAAAGTAACGTCGGATTTTCTGAAGCTGTACATTTCAGTTGTTATCTCAGTTGTTACTTGGTCTAGAAAGCTGTGCATAGGCTCGTTGGAAAGGTCTATTTCTGCTGAAGACACCAGTATTTGTCCCATTGCTGTGGGCTTTAAACTCACCAAGTTATGCATTTTTGAAATGTGGCAGCTGCTTTAAGTTACCATTAAAAGTAACGTCGGATTTTCTGAAGCTGTACATTTCAGTTGTTATCTCAGTTGTTACTTGGTCTAGAAAGCTGTGCATAGGCTCGTTGGAAAGGTCTATTTCTGCTGAAGACACCAGTATTTGTCCCATTGCTGTGGGCTTTAAACTCACCAAGTTATGCATTTTTGAAATGTTGCTCTGCTGTAAATTAAAAGTAACGTCGGATTTTCTGAAGCTGTACATTTCAGTTGTTATCTCAGTTGTTACTTGGTCTAGAAAGCTGTGCATAGGCTCGTTGGAAAGGTCTATTTCTGCTGAAGACACCAGTATTTGTCCCATTGCTGTGGGCTTTAAACTCACCAAGTTATGCATTTTTGAAATGTTGCTCTGCTGTAAGTTACCATTAAAAGTAACGTCGGATTTTCTGAAGCTGTACATTTCAGTTGTTATCTCAGTTGTTACTTGGTCTAGAAAGCTGTGCATAGGCTCGTTGGAAAGGTCTATTTATGCTGAAGACACCAGTATTTGTCCCATTGCTGTGGGCTTTAAACTCACCAAGTTATGCAGTTTTGAAATGTGGCAGCTGCTTTAAGTTACCATTAAAAGTAACGTCGGATTTTCTGAAGCTGTACATTTCAGTTGTTATCTCAGTTGTTACTTGGTCTAGAAAGCTGTGCATAGGCTCGTTGGAAAGGTCTATTTCTGCTGAAGACACCAGTATTTGTCCCATTGCTGTGGGCTTTAAACTCACCAAGTTATGCAGTTTTGAAATGTGGCAGCTGCTTTAAGTTACCATTAAAAGTAACGTCGGATTTTCTGAAGCTGTACATTTCAGTTGTTATCTCAGTTGTTACTTGGTCTAGAAAGCTGTGCATAGGCTCGTTGGAAAGGTCTATTTCTGCTGAAGACACCAGTATTTGTCCCATTGCTGTGGGCTTTAAACTCACCAAGTTATGCATTTTTGAAATGTTGCTCTGCTGTAAGTTACCATTAAAAGTAACGTCGGATTTTCTGAAGCTGTACATTTCAGTTGTTATCTCAGTTGTTACTTGGTCTAGAAAGCTGTGCATAGGCTCGTTGGAAAGGTCTATTTCTGCTGAAGACACCAGTATTTGTCCCATTGCTGTGGGCTTTAAACTCACCAAGTTATGCATTTTTGAAATGTTGCTCTGCTGTAAATTAAAAGTAACGTCGGATTTTCTGAAGCTGTACATTTCAGTTGTTATCTCAGTTGTTACTTGGTCTAGAAAGCTGTGCATAGGCTCGTTGGAAAGGTCTATTTCTGCTGAAGACACCAGTATTTGTCCCATTGCTGTGGGCTTTAAACTCACCAAGTTATGCATTTTTGAAATGTTGCTCTGCTTTAAGTTACCATTAAAAGTAACGTCGGATTTTCTGAAGCTGTACATTTCAGTTGTTATCTCAGTTGTTACTTGGTCTAGAAAGCTGTGCATAGGCTCGTTGGAAAGGTCTATTTCTGCTGAAGACACCAGTATTTGTCCCATTGCTGTGGGCTTTAAACTCACCAAGTTATGCATTTTTGAAATGTTGCTCTGCTTTAAGTTACCATTAAAAGTAACGTCGGATTTTCTGAAGCTGTACATTTCAGTTGTTATCTCAGTTGTTACTTGGTCTAGAAAGCTGTGCATAGGCTCGTTGGAAAGGTCTATTTCTGCTGAAGACACCAGTATTTGTCCCATTGCTGTGGGCTTTAAACTCACCAAGTTATGCATTTTTGAAATGTTGCTCTGCTTTAAGTTACCATTAAAAGTAACGTCGGATTTTCTGAAGCTGTACATTTCAGTTGTTATCTCAGTTGTTACTTGGTCTAGAAAGCTGTGCATAGGCTCGTTGGAAAGGTCTATTTCTGCTGAAGACACCAGTATTTGTCCCATTGCTGTGGGCTTTAAACTCACCAAGTTATGCATTTTTGAAATGTTGCTCTGCTGTAGACCATTAAAAGTAACGTCGGATTTTCTGAAGCTGTACATTTCAGTTGTTATCTCAGTTGTTACTTGGTCTAGAAAGCTGTGCATAGGCTCGTTGGAAAGGTCTATTTATGCTGAAGACACCAGTATTTGTCTCATTGCTGTGGGCTTTAAACTCACCAAGTTATGCTGTTTTGAAATGTGGCAGCTGCTTTAAGTTACCATTAAAAGTAACGTCGGATTTTCTGAAGCTGTACATTTCAGTTGTTATCTCAGTTGTTACTTGGTCTAGAAAGCTGTGCATAGGCTCGTTGGAAAGGTCTATTTCTGCTGAAGACACCAGTATTTGTCCCATTGCTGTGGGCTTTAAACTCACCAAGTTATGCATTTTTGAAATGTTGCTCTGCTGTAAATTAAAAGTAACGTCGGATTTTCTGAAGCTGTACATTTCAGTTGTTATCTCAGTTGTTACTTGGTCTAGAAAGCTGTGCATAGGCTCGTTGGAAAGGTCTATTTATGCTGAAGACACCAGTATTTGTCCCATTGCTGTGGGCTTTAAACTCACCAAGTTATGCATTTTTGAAATGTTGCTCTGCTGTAAGTTACCATTAAAAGTAACGTCGGATTTTCTGAAGCTGTACATTTCAGTTGTTATCTCAGTTGTTACTTGGTCTAGAAAGCTGTGCATAGGCTCGTTGGAAAGGTCTATTTCTGCTGAAGACACCAGTATTTGTCCCATTGCTGTGGGCTTTAAACTCACCAAGTTATGCATTTTTGAAATGTTGCTCTGCTTTAAGTTACCATTAAAAGTAACGTCGGATTTTCTGAAGCTGTACATTTCAGTTGTTATCTCAGTTGTTACTTGGTCTAGAAAGCTGTGCATAGGCTCGTTGGAAAGGTCTATTTCTGCTGAAGACACCAGTATTTGTCCCATTGCTGTGGGCTTTAAACTCACCAAGTTATGCATTTTTGAAATGTTGCTCTGCTGTAAATTAAAAGTAACGTCGGATTTTCTGAAGCTGTACATTTCAGTTGTTATCTCAGTTGTTACTTGGTCTAGAAAGCTGTGCATAGGCTCGTTGGAAAGGTCTATTTCTGCTGAAGACACCAGTATTTGTCCCATTGCTGTGGGCTTTAAACTCACCAAGTTATGCATTTTTGAAATGTTGCTCTGCTGTATAGTTACCATTAAAAGTAACGTCGGATTTTCTGAAGCTGTACATTTCAGTTGTTATCTCAGTTGTTACTTGGTCTAGAAAGCTGTGCATAGGCTCGTTGGAAAGGTCTATTTCTGCTGAAGACACCAGTATTTGTCCCATTGCTGTGGGCTTTAAACTCACCAAGTTATGCATTTTTGAAATGTTGCTCTGCTGTATACCATTAAAAGTAACGTCGGATTTTCTGAAGCTGTACATTTCAGTTGTTATCTCAGTTGTTACTTGGTCTAGAAAGCTGTGCATAGGCTCGTTGGAAAGGTCTATTTCTGCTGAAGACACCAGTATTTGTCTCATTGCTGTGGGCTTTAAACTCACCAAGTTATGCTGTTTTGAAATGTGGCTGCTGCTTTAAGTTACCATTAAAAGTAACGTCGGATTTTCTGAAGCTGTACATTTCAGTTGTTATCTCAGTTGTTACTTGGTCTAGAAAGCTGTGCATAGGCTCGTTGGAAAGGTCTATTTCTGCTGAAGACACCAGTATTTGTCCCATTGCTGTGGGCTTTAAACTCACCAAGTTATGCATTTTTGAAATGTTGCTCTGCTGTAAATTAAAAGTAACGTCGGATTTTCTGAAGCTGTACATTTCAGTTGTTATCTCAGTTGTTACTTGGTCTAGAAAGCTGTGCATAGGCTCGTTGGAAAGGTCTATTTCTGCTGAAGACACCAGTATTTGTCCCATTGCTGTGGGCTTTAAACTCACCAAGTTATGCATTTTTGAAATGTTGCTCTGCTGTAGACCATTAAAAGTAACGTCGGATTTTCTGAAGCTGTACATTTCAGTTGTTATCTCAGTTGTTACTTGGTCTAGAAAGCTGTGCATAGGCTCGTTGGAAAGGTCTATTTCTGCTGAAGACACCAGTATTTGTCCCATTGCTGTGGGCTTTAAACTCACCAAGTTATGCATTTTTGAAATGTTGCTCTGCTGTATAGTTACCATTAAAAGTAACGTCGGATTTTCTGAAGCTGTACATTTCAGTTGTTATCTCAGTTGTTACTTGGTCTAGAAAGCTGTGCATAGGCTCGTTGGAAAGGTCTATTTCTGCTGAAGACACCAGTATTTGTCTCATTGCTGTGGGCTTTAAACTCACCAAGTTATGCTGTTTTGAAATGTGGCAGCTGCTTTAAGTTACCATTAAAAGTAACGTCGGATTTTCTGAAGCTGTACATTTCAGTTGTTATCTCAGTTGTTACTTGGTCTAGAAAGCTGTGCATAGGCTCGTTGGAAAGGTCTATTTCTGCTGAAGACACCAGTATTTGTCCCATTGCTGTGGGCTTTAAACTCACCAAGTTATGCATTTTTGAAATGTTGCTCTGCTTTAAGTTACCATTAAAAGTAACGTCGGATTTTCTGAAGCTGTACATTTCAGTTGTTATCTCAGTTGTTACTTGGTCTAGAAAGCTGTGCATAGGCTCGTTGGAAAGGTCTATTTCTGCTGAAGACACCAGTATTTGTCCCATTGCTGTGGGCTTTAAACTCACCAAGTTATGCATTTTTGAAATGTTGCTCTGCTGTAAGTTACCATTAAAAGTAACGTCGGATTTTCTGAAGCTGTACATTTCAGTTGTTATCTCAGTTGTTACTTGGTCTAGAAAGCTGTGCATAGGCTCGTTGGAAAGGTCTATTTCTGCTGAAGACACCAGTATTTGTCCCATTGCTGTGGGCTTTAAACTCACCAAGTTATGCATTTTTGAAATGTGGCAGCTGCTTTAAGTTACCATTAAAAGTAACGTCGGATTTTCTGAAGCTGTACATTTCAGTTGTTATCTCAGTTGTTACTTGGTCTAGAAAGCTGTGCATAGGCTCGTTGGAAAGGTCTATTTCTGCTGAAGACACCAGTATTTGTCCCATTGCTGTGGGCTTTAAACTCACCAAGTTATGCATTTTTGAAATGTTGCTCTGCTGTAAGTTACCATTAAAAGTAACGTCGGATTTTCTGAAGCTGTACATTTCAGTTGTTATCTCAGTTGTTACTTGGTCTAGAAAGCTGTGCATAGGCTCGTTGGAAAGGTCTATTTCTGCTGAAGACACCAGTATTTGTCCCATTGCTGTGGGCTTTAAACTCACCAAGTTATGCATTTTTGAAATGTTGCTCTGCTGTACAGTTACCATTAAAAGTAACGTCGGATTTTCTGAAGCTGTACATTTCAGTTGTTATCTCAGTTGTTACTTGGTCTAGAAAGCTGTGCATAGGCTCGTTGGAAAGGTCTATTTCTGCTGAAGACACCAGTATTTGTCCCATTGCTGTGGGCTTTAAACTCACCAAGTTATGCATTTTTGAAATGTTGCTCTGCTGTAAATTAAAAGTAACGTCGGATTTTCTGAAGCTGTACATTTCAGTTGTTATCTCAGTTGTTACTTGGTCTAGAAAGCTGTGCATAGGCTCGTTGGAAAGGTCTATTTCTGCTGAAGACACCAGTATTTGTCCCATTGCTGTGGGCTTTAAACTCACCAAGTTATGCATTTTTGAAATGTTGCTCTGCTGTAAATTAAAAGTAACGTCGGATTTTCTGAAGCTGTACATTTCAGTTGTTATCTCAGTTGTTACTTGGTCTAGAAAGCTGTGCATAGGCTCGTTGGAAAGGTCTATTTCTGCTGAAGACACCAGTATTTGTCCCATTGCTGTGGGCTTTAAACTCACCAAGTTATGCATTTTTGAAATGTTGCTCTGCTGTAAATTAAAAGTAACGTCGGATTTTCTGAAGCTGTACATTTCAGTTGTTATCTCAGTTGTTACTTGGTCTAGAAAGCTGTGCATAGGCTCGTTGGAAAGGTCTATTTCTGCTGAAGACACCAGTATTTGTCCCATTGCTGTGGGCTTTAAACTCACCAAGTTATGCATTTTTGAAATGTTGCTCTGCTGTATACCATTAAAAGTAACGTCGGATTTTCTGAAGCTGTACATTTCAGTTGTTATCTCAGTTGTTACTTGGTCTAGAAAGCTGTGCATAGGCTCGTTGGAAAGGTCTATTTCTGCTGAAGACACCAGTATTTGTCCCATTGCTGTGGGCTTTAAACTCACCAAGTTATGCATTTTTGAAATGTTGCTCTGCTGTATAGTTACCATTAAAAGTAACGTCGGATTTTCTGAAGCTGTACATTTCAGTTGTTATCTCAGTTGTTACTTGGTCTAGAAAGCTGTGCATAGGCTCGTTGGAAAGGTCTATTTCTGCTGAAGACACCAGTATTTGTCCCATTGCTGTGGGCTTTAAACTCACCAAGTTATGCTGTTTTGAAATGTGGCAGCTGCTTTAAGTTACCATTAAAAGTAACGTCGGATTTTCTGAAGCTGTACATTTCAGTTGTTATCTCAGTTGTTACTTGGTCTAGAAAGCTGTGCATAGGCTCGTTGGAAAGGTCTATTTCTGCTGAAGACACCAGTATTTGTCCCATTGCTGTGGGCTTTAAACTCACCAAGTTATGCATTTTTGAAATGTTGCTCTGCTTTAAGTTACCATTAAAAGTAACGTCGGATTTTCTGAAGCTGTACATTTCAGTTGTTATCTCAGTTGTTACTTGGTCTAGAAAGCTGTGCATAGGCTCGTTGGAAAGGTCTATTTCTGCTGAAGACACCAGTATTTGTCCCATTGCTGTGGGCTTTAAACTCACCAAGTTATGCATTTTTGAAATGTTGCTCTGCTTTAAGTTACCATTAAAAGTAACGTCGGATTTTCTGAAGCTGTACATTTCAGTTGTTATCTCAGTTGTTACTTGGTCTAGAAAGCTGTGCATAGGCTCGTTGGAAAGGTCTATTTCTGCTGAAGACACCAGTATTTGTCCCATTGCTGTGGGCTTTAAACTCACCAAGTTATGCATTTTTGAAATGTTGCTGCTGCTTTAAGTTACCATTAAAAGTAACGTCGGATTTTCTGAAGCTGTACATTTCAGTTGTTATCTCAGTTGTTACTTGGTCTAGAAAGCTGTGCATAGGCTCGTTGGAAAGGTCTATTTCTGCTGAAGACACCAGTATTTGTCCCATTGCTGTGGGCTTTAAACTCACCAAGTTATGCATTTTTGAAATGTTGCTCTGCTTTAAGTTACCATTAAAAGTAACGTCGGATTTTCTGAAGCTGTACATTTCAGTTGTTATCTCAGTTGTTACTTGGTCTAGAAAGCTGTGCATAGGCTCGTTGGAAAGGTCTATTTCTGCTGAAGACACCAGTATTTGTCCCATTGCTGTGGGCTTTAAACTCACCAAGTTATGCATTTTTGAAATGTTGCTCTGCTTTAAGTTACCATTAAAAGTAACGTCGGATTTTCTGAAGCTGTACATTTCAGTTGTTATCTCAGTTGTTACTTGGTCTAGAAAGCTGTGCATAGGCTCGTTGGAAAGGTCTATTTCTGCTGAAGACACCAGTATTTGTCCCATTGCTGTGGGCTTTAAACTCACCAAGTTATGCATTTTTGAAATGTTGCTCTGCTGTAAATTAAAAGTAACGTCGGATTTTCTGAAGCTGTACATTTCAGTTGTTATCTCAGTTGTTACTTGGTCTAGAAAGCTGTGCATAGGCTCGTTGGAAAGGTCTATTTCTGCTGAAGACACCAGTATTTGTCCCATTGCTGTGGGCTTTAAACTCACCAAGTTATGCATTTTTGAAATGTTGCTCTGCTGTAAATTAAAAGTAACGTCGGATTTTCTGAAGCTGTACATTTCAGTTGTTATCTCAGTTGTTACTTGGTCTAGAAAGCTGTGCATAGGCTCGTTGGAAAGGTCTATTTCTGCTGAAGACACCAGTATTTGTCCCATTGCTGTGGGCTTTAAACTCACCAAGTTATGCATTTTTGAAATGTTGCTCTGCTGTAAATTAAAAGTAACGTCGGATTTTCTGAAGCTGTACATTTCAGTTGTTATCTCAGTTGTTACTTGGTCTAGAAAGCTGTGCATAGGCTCGTTGGAAAGGTCTATTTCTGCTGAAGACACCAGTATTTGTCCCATTGCTGTGGGCTTTAAACTCACCAAGTTATGCATTTTTGAAATGTTGCTCTGCTGTAGACCATTAAAAGTAACGTCGGATTTTCTGAAGCTGTACATTTCAGTTGTTATCTCAGTTGTTACTTGGTCTAGAAAGCTGTGCATAGGCTCGTTGGAAAGGTCTATTTCTGCTGAAGACACCAGTATTTGTCCCATTGCTGTGGGCTTTAAACTCACCAAGTTATGCATTTTTGAAATGTTGCTCTGCTGTAAATTAAAAGTAACGTCGGATTTTCTGAAGCTGTACATTTCAGTTGTTATCTCAGTTGTTACTTGGTCTAGAAAGCTGTGCATAGGCTCGTTGGAAAGGTCTATTTCTGCTGAAGACACCAGTATTTGTCCCATTGCTGTGGGCTTTAAACTCACCAAGTTATGCATTTTTGAAATGTTGCTCTGCTGTAAGTTACCATTAAAAGTAACGTCGGATTTTCTGAAGCTGTACATTTCAGTTGTTATCTCAGTTGTTACTTGGTCTAGAAAGCTGTGCATAGGCTCGTTGGAAAGGTCTATTTCTGCTGAAGACACCAGTATTTGTCCCATTGCTGTGGGCTTTAAACTCACCAAGTTATGCATTTTTGAAATGTTGCTCTGCTGTAGAGTTACCATTAAAAGTAACGTCGGATTTTCTGAAGCTGTACATTTCAGTTGTTATCTCAGTTGTTACTTGGTCTAGAAAGCTGTGCATAGGCTCGTTGGAAAGGTCTATTTCTGCTGAAGACACCAGTATTTGTCTCATTGCTGTGGGCTTTAAACTCACCAAGTTATGCTGTTTTGAAATGTGGCAGCTGCTTTAAGTTACCATTAAAAGTAACGTCGGATTTTCTGAAGCTGTACATTTCAGTTGTTATCTCAGTTGTTACTTGGTCTAGAAAGCTGTGCATAGGCTCGTTGGAAAGGTCTATTTCTGCTGAAGACACCAGTATTTGTCCCATTGCTGTGGGCTTTAAACTCACCAAGTTATGCATTTTTGAAATGTTGCTCTGCTGTAAGTTACCATTAAAAGTAACGTCGGATTTTCTGAAGCTGTACATTTCAGTTGTTATCTCAGTTGTTACTTGGTCTAGAAAGCTGTGCATAGGCTCGTTGGAAAGGTCTATTTCTGCTGAAGACACCAGTATTTGTCCCATTGCTGTGGGCTTTAAACTCACCAAGTTATGCATTTTTGAAATGTTGCTCTGCTTTAAGTTACCATTAAAAGTAACGTCGGATTTTCTGAAGCTGTACATTTCAGTTGTTATCTCAGTTGTTACTTGGTCTAGAAAGCTGTGCATAGGCTCGTTGGAAAGGTCTATTTCTGCTGAAGACACCAGTATTTGTCCCATTGCTGTGGGCTTTAAACTCACCAAGTTATGCATTTTTGAAATGTTGCTCTGCTTTAAGTTACCATTAAAAGTAACGTCGGATTTTCTGAAGCTGTACATTTCAGTTGTTATCTCAGTTGTTACTTGGTCTAGAAAGCTGTGCATAGGCTCGTTGGAAAGGTCTATTTCTGCTGAAGACACCAGTATTTGTCCCATTGCTGTGGGCTTTAAACTCACCAAGTTATGCATTTTTGAAATGTTGCAGCTGCTTTAAGTTACCATTAAAAGTAACGTCGGATTTTCTGAAGCTGTACATTTCAGTTGTTATCTCAGTTGTTACTTGGTCTAGAAAGCTGTGCATAGGCTCGTTGGAAAGGTCTATTTCTGCTGAAGACACCAGTATTTGTCCCATTGCTGTGGGCTTTAAACTCACCAAGTTATGCATTTTTGAAATGTTGCTCTGCTGTATAGTTACCATTAAAAGTAACGTCGGATTTTCTGAAGCTGTACATTTCAGTTGTTATCTCAGTTGTTACTTGGTCTAGAAAGCTGTGCATAGGCTCGTTGGAAAGGTCTATTTCTGCTGAAGACACCAGTATTTGTCCCATTGCTGTGGGCTTTAAACTCACCAAGTTATGCATTTTTGAAATGTTGCTCTGCTGTAAATTAAAAGTAACGTCGGATTTTCTGAAGCTGTACATTTCAGTTGTTATCTCAGTTGTTACTTGGTCTAGAAAGCTGTGCATAGGCTCGTTGGAAAGGTCTATTTCTGCTGAAGACACCAGTATTTGTCCCATTGCTGTGGGCTTTAAACTCACCAAGTTATGCATTTTTGAAATGTTGCTCTGCTGTAAATTAAAAGTAACGTCGGATTTTCTGAAGCTGTACATTTCAGTTGTTATCTCAGTTGTTACTTGGTCTAGAAAGCTGTGCATAGGCTCGTTGGAAAGGTCTATTTCTGCTGAAGACACCAGTATTTGTCCCATTGCTGTGGGCTTTAAACTCACCAAGTTATGCATTTTTGAAATGTTGCTCTGCTGTAAATTAAAAGTAACGTCGGATTTTCTGAAGCTGTACATTTCAGTTGTTATCTCAGTTGTTACTTGGTCTAGAAAGCTGTGCATAGGCTCGTTGGAAAGGTCTATTTCTGCTGAAGACACCAGTATTTGTCCCATTGCTGTGGGCTTTAAACTCACCAAGTTATGCATTTTTGAAATGTTGCTCTGCTTTAAGTTACCATTAAAAGTAACGTCGGATTTTCTGAAGCTGTACATTTCAGTTGTTATCTCAGTTGTTACTTGGTCTAGAAAGCTGTGCATAGGCTCGTTGGAAAGGTCTATTTCTGCTGAAGACACCAGTATTTGTCCCATTGCTGTGGGCTTTAAACTCACCAAGTTATGCATTTTTGAAATGTTGCTCTGCTGTAGACCATTAAAAGTAACGTCGGATTTTCTGAAGCTGTACATTTCAGTTGTTATCTCAGTTGTTACTTGGTCTAGAAAGCTGTGCATAGGCTCGTTGGAAAGGTCTATTTCTGCTGAAGACACCAGTATTTGTCCCATTGCTGTGGGCTTTAAACTCACCAAGTTATGCTGTTTTGAAATGTGGCAGCTGCTTTAAGTTACCATTAAAAGTAACGTCGGATTTTCTGAAGCTGTACATTTCAGTTGTTATCTCAGTTGTTACTTGGTCTAGAAAGCTGTGCATAGGCTCGTTGGAAAGGTCTATTTCTGCTGAAGACACCAGTATTTGTCCCATTGCTGTGGGCTTTAAACTCACCAAGTTATGCATTTTTGAAATGTTGCTCTGCTGTAAATTAAAAGTAACGTCGGATTTTCTGAAGCTGTACATTTCAGTTGTTATCTCAGTTGTTACTTGGTCTAGAAAGCTGTGCATAGGCTCGTTGGAAAGGTCTATTTCTGCTGAAGACACCAGTATTTGTCCCATTGCTGTGGGCTTTAAACTCACCAAGTTATGCATTTTTGAAATGTTGCTCTGCTGTAGACCATTAAAAGTAACGTCGGATTTTCTGAAGCTGTACATTTCAGTTGTTATCTCAGTTGTTACTTGGTCTAGAAAGCTGTGCATAGGCTCGTTGGAAAGGTCTATTTCTGCTGAAGACACCAGTATTTGTCCCATTGCTGTGGGCTTTAAACTCACCAAGTTATGCATTTTTGAAATGTTGCTGCTGCTTTAAGTTACCATTAAAAGTAACGTCGGATTTTCTGAAGCTGTACATTTCAGTTGTTATCTCAGTTGTTACTTGGTCTAGAAAGCTGTGCATAGGCTCGTTGGAAAGGTCTATTTCTGCTGAAGACACCAGTATTTGTCCCATTGCTGTGGGCTTTAAACTCACCAAGTTATGCATTTTTGAAATGTTGCTCTGCTGTAAATTAAAAGTAACGTCGGATTTTCTGAAGCTGTACATTTCAGTTGTTATCTCAGTTGTTACTTGGTCTAGAAAGCTGTGCATAGGCTCGTTGGAAAGGTCTATTTCTGCTGAAGACACCAGTATTTGTCCCATTGCTGTGGGCTTTAAACTCACCAAGTTATGCATTTTTGAAATGTTGCTCTGCTGTAGAGTTACCATTAAAAGTAACGTCGGATTTTCTGAAGCTGTACATTTCAGTTGTTATCTCAGTTGTTACTTGGTCTAGAAAGCTGTGCATAGGCTCGTTGGAAAGGTCTATTTCTGCTGAAGACACCAGTATTTGTCCCATTGCTGTGGGCTTTAAACTCACCAAGTTATGCATTTTTGAAATGTTGCTCTGCTGTATACATTAAAAGTAACGTCGGATTTTCTGAAGCTGTACATTTCAGTTGTTATCTCAGTTGTTACTTGGTCTAGAAAGCTGTGCATAGGCTCGTTGGAAAGGTCTATTTCTGCTGAAGACACCAGTATTTGTCCCATTGCTGTGGGCTTTAAACTCACCAAGTTATGCTGTTTTGAAATGTGGCAGCTGCTTTAAGTTACCATTAAAAGTAACGTCGGATTTTCTGAAGCTGTACATTTCAGTTGTTATCTCAGTTGTTACTTGGTCTAGAAAGCTGTGCATAGGCTCGTTGGAAAGGTCTATTTCTGCTGAAGACACCAGTATTTGTCCCATTGCTGTGGGCTTTAAACTCACCAAGTTATGCATTTTTGAAATGTTGCTCTGCTGTAGACCATTAAAAGTAACGTCGGATTTTCTGAAGCTGTACATTTCAGTTGTTATCTCAGTTGTTACTTGGTCTAGAAAGCTGTGCATAGGCTCGTTGGAAAGGTCTATTTCTGCTGAAGACACCAGTATTTGTCCCATTGCTGTGGGCTTTAAACTCACCAAGTTATGCATTTTTGAAATGTTGCTCTGCTTTAAGTTACCATTAAAAGTAACGTCGGATTTTCTGAAGCTGTACATTTCAGTTGTTATCTCAGTTGTTACTTGGTCTAGAAAGCTGTGCATAGGCTCGTTGGAAAGGTCTATTTCTGCTGAAGACACCAGTATTTGTCCCATTGCTGTGGGCTTTAAACTCACCAAGTTATGCATTTTTGAAATGTTGCTCTGCTGTAAGTTACCATTAAAAGTAACGTCGGATTTTCTGAAGCTGTACATTTCAGTTGTTATCTCAGTTGTTACTTGGTCTAGAAAGCTGTGCATAGGCTCGTTGGAAAGGTCTATTTCTGCTGAAGACACCAGTATTTGTCCCATTGCTGTGGGCTTTAAACTCACCAAGTTATGCATTTTTGAAATGTTGCAGCTGCTTTAAGTTACCATTAAAAGTAACGTCGGATTTTCTGAAGCTGTACATTTCAGTTGTTATCTCAGTTGTTACTTGGTCTAGAAAGCTGTGCATAGGCTCGTTGGAAAGGTCTATTTCTGCTGAAGACACCAGTATTTGTCCCATTGCTGTGGGCTTTAAACTCACCAAGTTATGCATTTTTGAAATGTTGCTCTGCTTTAAGTTACCATTAAAAGTAACGTCGGATTTTCTGAAGCTGTACATTTCAGTTGTTATCTCAGTTGTTACTTGGTCTAGAAAGCTGTGCATAGGCTCGTTGGAAAGGTCTATTTCTGCTGAAGACACCAGTATTTGTCCCATTGCTGTGGGCTTTAAACTCACCAAGTTATGCATTTTTGAAATGTTGCTCTGCTTTAAGTTACCATTAAAAGTAACGTCGGATTTTCTGAAGCTGTACATTTCAGTTGTTATCTCAGTTGTTACTTGGTCTAGAAAGCTGTGCATAGGCTCGTTGGAAAGGTCTATTTCTGCTGAAGACACCAGTATTTGTCCCATTGCTGTGGGCTTTAAACTCACCAAGTTATGCATTTTTGAAATGTTGCAGCTGCTTTAAGTTACCATTAAAAGTAACGTCGGATTTTCTGAAGCTGTACATTTCAGTTGTTATCTCAGTTGTTACTTGGTCTAGAAAGCTGTGCATAGGCTCGTTGGAAAGGTCTATTTCTGCTGAAGACACCAGTATTTGTCCCATTGCTGTGGGCTTTAAACTCACCAAGTTATGCATTTTTGAAATGTTGCTCTGCTTTAAGTTACCATTAAAAGTAACGTCGGATTTTCTGAAGCTGTACATTTCAGTTGTTATCTCAGTTGTTACTTGGTCTAGAAAGCTGTGCATAGGCTCGTTGGAAAGGTCTATTTCTGCTGAAGACACCAGTATTTGTCCCATTGCTGTGGGCTTTAAACTCACCAAGTTATGCATTTTTGAAATGTTGCAGCTGCTTTAAGTTACCATTAAAAGTAACGTCGGATTTTCTGAAGCTGTACATTTCAGTTGTTATCTCAGTTGTTACTTGGTCTAGAAAGCTGTGCATAGGCTCGTTGGAAAGGTCTATTTCTGCTGAAGACACCAGTATTTGTCCCATTGCTGTGGGCTTTAAACTCACCAAGTTATGCATTTTTGAAATGTTGCTCTGCTTTAAGTTACCATTAAAAGTAACGTCGGATTTTCTGAAGCTGTACATTTCAGTTGTTATCTCAGTTGTTACTTGGTCTAGAAAGCTGTGCATAGGCTCGTTGGAAAGGTCTATTTCTGCTGAAGACACCAGTATTTGTCCCATTGCTGTGGGCTTTAAACTCACCAAGTTATGCATTTTTGAAATGTTGCTCTGCTTTAAGTTACCATTAAAAGTAACGTCGGATTTTCTGAAGCTGTACATTTCAGTTGTTATCTCAGTTGTTACTTGGTCTAGAAAGCTGTGCATAGGCTCGTTGGAAAGGTCTATTTCTGCTGAAGACACCAGTATTTGTCCCATTGCTGTGGGCTTTAAACTCACCAAGTTATGCATTTTTGAAATGTTGCTCTGCTGTAAGTTACCATTAAAAGTAACGTCGGATTTTCTGAAGCTGTACATTTCAGTTGTTATCTCAGTTGTTACTTGGTCTAGAAAGCTGTGCATAGGCTCGTTGGAAAGGTCTATTTCTGCTGAAGACACCAGTATTTGTCCCATTGCTGTGGGCTTTAAACTCACCAAGTTATGCATTTTTGAAATGTTGCTCTGCTGTATAGTTACCATTAAAAGTAACGTCGGATTTTCTGAAGCTGTACATTTCAGTTGTTATCTCAGTTGTTACTTGGTCTAGAAAGCTGTGCATAGGCTCGTTGGAAAGGTCTATTTCTGCTGAAGACACCAGTATTTGTCCCATTGCTGTGGGCTTTAAACTCACCAAGTTATGCATTTTTGAAATGTTGCTCTGCTGTAAATTAAAAGTAACGTCGGATTTTCTGAAGCTGTACATTTCAGTTGTTATCTCAGTTGTTACTTGGTCTAGAAAGCTGTGCATAGGCTCGTTGGAAAGGTCTATTTCTGCTGAAGACACCAGTATTTGTCCCATTGCTGTGGGCTTTAAACTCACCAAGTTATGCATTTTTGAAATGTTGCTCTGCTGTATACATTAAAAGTAACGTCGGATTTTCTGAAGCTGTACATTTCAGTTGTTATCTCAGTTGTTACTTGGTCTAGAAAGCTGTGCATAGGCTCGTTGGAAAGGTCTATTTCTGCTGAAGACACCAGTATTTGTCCCATTGCTGTGGGCTTTAAACTCACCAAGTTATGCATTTTTGAAATGTTGCTCTGCTGTAGAGTTACCATTAAAAGTAACGTCGGATTTTCTGAAGCTGTACATTTCAGTTGTTATCTCAGTTGTTACTTGGTCTAGAAAGCTGTGCATAGGCTCGTTGGAAAGGTCTATTTCTGCTGAAGACACCAGTATTTGTCCCATTGCTGTGGGCTTTAAACTCACCAAGTTATGCATTTTTGAAATGTTGCTCTGCTGTAAGTTACCATTAAAAGTAACGTCGGATTTTCTGAAGCTGTACATTTCAGTTGTTATCTCAGTTGTTACTTGGTCTAGAAAGCTGTGCATAGGCTCGTTGGAAAGGTCTATTTCTGCTGAAGACACCAGTATTTGTCCCATTGCTGTGGGCTTTAAACTCACCAAGTTATGCTGTTTTGAAATGTGGCAGCTGCTTTAAGTTACCATTAAAAGTAACGTCGGATTTTCTGAAGCTGTACATTTCAGTTGTTATCTCAGTTGTTACTTGGTCTAGAAAGCTGTGCATAGGCTCGTTGGAAAGGTCTATTTCTGCTGAAGACACCAGTATTTGTCCCATTGCTGTGGGCTTTAAACTCACCAAGTTATGCATTTTTGAAATGTTGCTCTGCTGTAAATTAAAAGTAACGTCGGATTTTCTGAAGCTGTACATTTCAGTTGTTATCTCAGTTGTTACTTGGTCTAGAAAGCTGTGCATAGGCTCGTTGGAAAGGTCTATTTCTGCTGAAGACACCAGTATTTGTCCCATTGCTGTGGGCTTTAAACTCACCAAGTTATGCATTTTTGAAATGTTGCTCTGCTGTAAATTAAAAGTAACGTCGGATTTTCTGAAGCTGTACATTTCAGTTGTTATCTCAGTTGTTACTTGGTCTAGAAAGCTGTGCATAGGCTCGTTGGAAAGGTCTATTTCTGCTGAAGACACCAGTATTTGTCCCATTGCTGTGGGCTTTAAACTCACCAAGTTATGCATTTTTGAAATGTTGCTCTGCTGTAAATTAAAAGTAACGTCGGATTTTCTGAAGCTGTACATTTCAGTTGTTATCTCAGTTGTTACTTGGTCTAGAAAGCTGTGCATAGGCTCGTTGGAAAGGTCTATTTCTGCTGAAGACACCAGTATTTGTCCCATTGCTGTGGGCTTTAAACTCACCAAGTTATGCATTTTTGAAATGTTGCTCTGCTGTAGAGTTACCATTAAAAGTAACGTCGGATTTTCTGAAGCTGTACATTTCAGTTGTTATCTCAGTTGTTACTTGGTCTAGAAAGCTGTGCATAGGCTCGTTGGAAAGGTCTATTTCTGCTGAAGACACCAGTATTTGTCCCATTGCTGTGGGCTTTAAACTCACCAAGTTATGCATTTTTGAAATGTTGCTCTGCTTTAAGTTACCATTAAAAGTAACGTCGGATTTTCTGAAGCTGTACATTTCAGTTGTTATCTCAGTTGTTACTTGGTCTAGAAAGCTGTGCATAGGCTCGTTGGAAAGGTCTATTTCTGCTGAAGACACCAGTATTTGTCCCATTGCTGTGGGCTTTAAACTCACCAAGTTATGCATTTTTGAAATGTTGCTCTGCTGTAAGTTACCATTAAAAGTAACGTCGGATTTTCTGAAGCTGTACATTTCAGTTGTTATCTCAGTTGTTACTTGGTCTAGAAAGCTGTGCATAGGCTCGTTGGAAAGGTCTATTTCTGCTGAAGACACCAGTATTTGTCCCATTGCTGTGGGCTTTAAACTCACCAAGTTATGCTGTTTTGAAATGTGGCTCTGCTGTAAGTTACCATTAAAAGTAACGTCGGATTTTCTGAAGCTGTACATTTCAGTTGTTATCTCAGTTGTTACTTGGTCTAGAAAGCTGTGCATAGGCTCGTTGGAAAGGTCTATTTCTGCTGAAGACACCAGTATTTGTCCCATTGCTGTGGGCTTTAAACTCACCAAGTTATGCATTTTTGAAATGTTGCTCTGCTGTAAATTAAAAGTAACGTCGGATTTTCTGAAGCTGTACATTTCAGTTGTTATCTCAGTTGTTACTTGGTCTAGAAAGCTGTGCATAGGCTCGTTGGAAAGGTCTATTTCTGCTGAAGACACCAGTATTTGTCCCATTGCTGTGGGCTTTAAACTCACCAAGTTATGCATTTTTGAAATGTTGCTCTGCTGTAAATTAAAAGTAACGTCGGATTTTCTGAAGCTGTACATTTCAGTTGTTATCTCAGTTGTTACTTGGTCTAGAAAGCTGTGCATAGGCTCGTTGGAAAGGTCTATTTCTGCTGAAGACACCAGTATTTGTCCCATTGCTGTGGGCTTTAAACTCACCAAGTTATGCATTTTTGAAATGTTGCTCTGCTGTACAGTTACCATTAAAAGTAACGTCGGATTTTCTGAAGCTGTACATTTCAGTTGTTATCTCAGTTGTTACTTGGTCTAGAAAGCTGTGCATAGGCTCGTTGGAAAGGTCTATTTCTGCTGAAGACACCAGTATTTGTCCCATTGCTGTGGGCTTTAAACTCACCAAGTTATGCATTTTTGAAATGTTGCAGCTGCTTTAAGTTACCATTAAAAGTAACGTCGGATTTTCTGAAGCTGTACATTTCAGTTGTTATCTCAGTTGTTACTTGGTCTAGAAAGCTGTGCATAGGCTCGTTGGAAAGGTCTATTTCTGCTGAAGACACCAGTATTTGTCCCATTGCTGTGGGCTTTAAACTCACCAAGTTATGCTGTTTTGAAATGTTGCTCTGCTGTAAATTAAAAGTAACGTCGGATTTTCTGAAGCTGTACATTTCAGTTGTTATCTCAGTTGTTACTTGGTCTAGAAAGCTGTGCATAGGCTCGTTGGAAAGGTCTATTTCTGCTCAAGACACCAGTATTTGTCCCATTGCTGTGGGCTTTAAACTCACCAAGTTATGCATTTTTGAAATGTTGCTCTGCTGTAAATTAAAAGTAACGTCGGATTTTCTGAAGCTGTACATTTCAGTTGTTATCTCAGTTGTTACTTGGTCTAGAAAGCTGTGCATAGGCTCGTTGGAAAGGTCTATTTCTGCTGAAGACACCAGTATTTGTCCCATTGCTGTGGGCTTTAAACTCACCAAGTTATGCATTTTTGAAATGTTGCTCTGCTGTAAGTTACCATTAAAAGTAACGTCGGATTTTCTGAAGCTGTACATTTCAGTTGTTATCTCAGTTGTTACTTGGTCTAGAAAGCTGTGCATAGGCTCGTTGGAAAGGTCTATTTCTGCTGAAGACACCAGTATTTGTCCCATTGCTGTGGGCTTTAAACTCACCAAGTTATGCATTTTTGAAATGTTGCTCTGCTGTACAGTTACCATTAAAAGTAACGTCGGATTTTCTGAAGCTGTACATTTCAGTTGTTATCTCAGTTGTTACTTGGTCTAGAAAGCTGTGCATAGGCTCGTTGGAAAGGTCTATTTCTGCTGAAGACACCAGTATTTGTCCCATTGCTGTGGGCTTTAAACTCACCAAGTTATGCATTTTTGAAATGTTGCTCTGCTGTAAATTAAAAGTAACGTCGGATTTTCTGAAGCTGTACATTTCAGTTGTTATCTCAGTTGTTACTTGGTCTAGAAAGCTGTGCATAGGCTCGTTGGAAAGGTCTATTTCTGCTGAAGACACCAGTATTTGTCCCATTGCTGTGGGCTTTAAACTCACCAAGTTATGCATTTTTGAAATGTTGCTCTGCTTTAAGTTACCATTAAAAGTAACGTCGGATTTTCTGAAGCTGTACATTTCAGTTGTTATCTCAGTTGTTACTTGGTCTAGAAAGCTGTGCATAGGCTCGTTGGAAAGGTCTATTTCTGCTGAAGACACCAGTATTTGTCCCATTGCTGTGGGCTTTAAACTCACCAAGTTATGCATTTTTGAAATGTTGCTCTGCTGTATACCATTAAAAGTAACGTCGGATTTTCTGAAGCTGTACATTTCAGTTGTTATCTCAGTTGTTACTTGGTCTAGAAAGCTGTGCATAGGCTCGTTGGAAAGGTCTATTTCTGCTGAAGACACCAGTATTTGTCCCATTGCTGTGGGCTTTAAACTCACCAAGTTATGCATTTTTGAAATGTTGCTCTGCTGTAAATTAAAAGTAACGTCGGATTTTCTGAAGCTGTACATTTCAGTTGTTATCTCAGTTGTTACTTGGTCTAGAAAGCTGTGCATAGGCTCGTTGGAAAGGTCTATTTCTGCTGAAGACACCAGTATTTGTCCCATTGCTGTGGGCTTTAAACTCACCAAGTTATGCATTTTTGAAATGTGGCAGCTGCTTTAAGTTACCATTAAAAGTAACGTCGGATTTTCTGAAGCTGTACATTTCAGTTGTTATCTCAGTTGTTACTTGGTCTAGAAAGCTGTGCATAGGCTCGTTGGAAAGGTCTATTTCTGCTGAAGACACCAGTATTTGTCCCATTGCTGTGGGCTTTAAACTCACCAAGTTATGCATTTTTGAAATGTTGCTCTGCTGTAAATTAAAAGTAACGTCGGATTTTCTGAAGCTGTACATTTCAGTTGTTATCTCAGTTGTTACTTGGTCTAGAAAGCTGTGCATAGGCTCGTTGGAAAGGTCTATTTCTGCTGAAGACACCAGTATTTGTCCCATTGCTGTGGGCTTTAAACTCACCAAGTTATGCATTTTTGAAATGTTGCTCTGCTTTAAGTTACCATTAAAAGTAACGTCGGATTTTCTGAAGCTGTACATTTCAGTTGTTATCTCAGTTGTTACTTGGTCTAGAAAGCTGTGCATAGGCTCGTTGGAAAGGTCTATTTCTGCTGAAGACACCAGTATTTGTCCCATTGCTGTGGGCTTTAAACTCACCAAGTTATGCATTTTTGAAATGTTGCTCTGCTGTAAGTTACCATTAAAAGTAACGTCGGATTTTCTGAAGCTGTACATTTCAGTTGTTATCTCAGTTGTTACTTGGTCTAGAAAGCTGTGCATAGGCTCGTTGGAAAGGTCTATTTCTGCTGAAGACACCAGTATTTGTCCCATTGCTGTGGGCTTTAAACTCACCAAGTTATGCATTTTTGAAATGTTGCTCTGCTGTAAATTAAAAGTAACGTCGGATTTTCTGAAGCTGTACATTTCAGTTGTTATCTCAGTTGTTACTTGGTCTAGAAAGCTGTGCATAGGCTCGTTGGAAAGGTCTATTTCTGCTGAAGACACCAGTATTTGTCCCATTGCTGTGGGCTTTAAACTCACCAAGTTATGCATTTTTGAAATGTTGCTCTGCTGTAAATTAAAAGTAACGTCGGATTTTCTGAAGCTGTACATTTCAGTTGTTATCTCAGTTGTTACTTGGTCTAGAAAGCTGTGCATAGGCTCGTTGGAAAGGTCTATTTCTGCTGAAGACACCAGTATTTGTCCCATTGCTGTGGGCTTTAAACTCACCAAGTTATGCATTTTTGAAATGTTGCTCTGCTGTAAATTAAAAGTAACGTCGGATTTTCTGAAGCTGTACATTTCAGTTGTTATCTCAGTTGTTACTTGGTCTAGAAAGCTGTGCATAGGCTCGTTGGAAAGGTCTATTTCTGCTGAAGACACCAGTATTTGTCCCATTGCTGTGGGCTTTAAACTCACCAAGTTATGCATTTTTGAAATGTTGCTCTGCTTTAAGTTACCATTAAAAGTAACGTCGGATTTTCTGAAGCTGTACATTTCAGTTGTTATCTCAGTTGTTACTTGGTCTAGAAAGCTGTGCATAGGCTCGTTGGAAAGGTCTATTTCTGCTGAAGACACCAGTATTTGTCCCATTGCTGTGGGCTTTAAACTCACCAAGTTATGCATTTTTGAAATGTTGCTCTGCTGTACACATTAAAAGTAACGTCGGATTTTCTGAAGCTGTACATTTCAGTTGTTATCTCAGTTGTTACTTGGTCTAGAAAGCTGTGCATAGGCTCGTTGGAAAGGTCTATTTCTGCTGAAGACACCAGTATTTGTCCCATTGCTGTGGGCTTTAAACTCACCAAGTTATGCATTTTTGAAATGTTGCTCTGCTGTAAATTAAAAGTAACGTCGGATTTTCTGAAGCTGTACATTTCAGTTGTTATCTCAGTTGTTACTTGGTCTAGAAAGCTGTGCATAGGCTCGTTGGAAAGGTCTATTTCTGCTGAAGACACCAGTATTTGTCCCATTGCTGTGGGCTTTAAACTCACCAAGTTATGCATTTTTGAAATGTTGCTCTGCTGTAGAGTTACCATTAAAAGTAACGTCGGATTTTCTGAAGCTGTACATTTCAGTTGTTATCTCAGTTGTTACTTGGTCTAGAAAGCTGTGCATAGGCTCGTTGGAAAGGTCTATTTCTGCTGAAGACACCAGTATTTGTCCCATTGCTGTGGGCTTTAAACTCACCAAGTTATGCATTTTTGAAATGTTGCTCTGCTTTAAGTTACCATTAAAAGTAACGTCGGATTTTCTGAAGCTGTACATTTCAGTTGTTATCTCAGTTGTTACTTGGTCTAGAAAGCTGTGCATAGGCTCGTTGGAAAGGTCTATTTCTGCTGAAGACACCAGTATTTGTCCCATTGCTGTGGGCTTTAAACTCACCAAGTTATGCATTTTTGAAATGTTGCTCTGCTGTAAATTAAAAGTAACGTCGGATTTTCTGAAGCTGTACATTTCAGTTGTTATCTCAGTTGTTACTTGGTCTAGAAAGCTGTGCATAGGCTCGTTGGAAAGGTCTATTTCTGCTGAAGACACCAGTATTTGTCCCATTGCTGTGGGCTTTAAACTCACCAAGTTATGCATTTTTGAAATGTTGCTCTGCTTTAAGTTACCATTAAAAGTAACGTCGGATTTTCTGAAGCTGTACATTTCAGTTGTTATCTCAGTTGTTACTTGGTCTAGAAAGCTGTGCATAGGCTCGTTGGAAAGGTCTATTTCTGCTGAAGACACCAGTATTTGTCCCATTGCTGTGGGCTTTAAACTCACCAAGTTATGCATTTTTGAAATGTTGCTCTGCTGTACACCATTAAAAGTAACGTCGGATTTTCTGAAGCTGTACATTTCAGTTGTTATCTCAGTTGTTACTTGGTCTAGAAAGCTGTGCATAGGCTCGTTGGAAAGGTCTATTTCTGCTGAAGACACCAGTATTTGTCCCATTGCTGTGGGCTTTAAACTCACCAAGTTATGCATTTTTGAAATGTTGCTCTGCTGTAAATTAAAAGTAACGTCGGATTTTCTGAAGCTGTACATTTCAGTTGTTATCTCAGTTGTTACTTGGTCTAGAAAGCTGTGCATAGGCTCGTTGGAAAGGTCTATTTCTGCTGAAGACACCAGTATTTGTCCCATTGCTGTGGGCTTTAAACTCACCAAGTTATGCATTTTTGAAATGTTGCTCTGCTGTAAGTTACCATTAAAAGTAACGTCGGATTTTCTGAAGCTGTACATTTCAGTTGTTATCTCAGTTGTTACTTGGTCTAGAAAGCTGTGCATAGGCTCGTTGGAAAGGTCTATTTCTGCTGAAGACACCAGTATTTGTCCCATTGCTGTGGGCTTTAAACTCACCAAGTTATGCATTTTTGAAATGTTGCTCTGCTGTAAATTAAAAGTAACGTCGGATTTTCTGAAGCTGTACATTTCAGTTGTTATCTCAGTTGTTACTTGGTCTAGAAAGCTGTGCATAGGCTCGTTGGAAAGGTCTATTTCTGCTGAAGACACCAGTATTTGTCCCATTGCTGTGGGCTTTAAACTCACCAAGTTATGCATTTTTGAAATGTTGCTCTGCTGTAAGTTACCATTAAAAGTAACGTCGGATTTTCTGAAGCTGTACATTTCAGTTGTTATCTCAGTTGTTACTTGGTCTAGAAAGCTGTGCATAGGCTCGTTGGAAAGGTCTATTTCTGCTGAAGACACCAGTATTTGTCCCATTGCTGTGGGCTTTAAACTCACCAAGTTATGCATTTTTGAAATGTTGCTCTGCTTTAAGTTACCATTAAAAGTAACGTCGGATTTTCTGAAGCTGTACATTTCAGTTGTTATCTCAGTTGTTACTTGGTCTAGAAAGCTGTGCATAGGCTCGTTGGAAAGGTCTATTTCTGCTGAAGACACCAGTATTTGTCCCATTGCTGTGGGCTTTAAACTCACCAAGTTATGCATTTTTGAAATGTTGCTCTGCTGTAAATTAAAAGTAACGTCGGATTTTCTGAAGCTGTACATTTCAGTTGTTATCTCAGTTGTTACTTGGTCTAGAAAGCTGTGCATAGGCTCGTTGGAAAGGTCTATTTCTGCTGAAGACACCAGTATTTGTCCCATTGCTGTGGGCTTTAAACTCACCAAGTTATGCATTTTTGAAATGTTGCTCTGCTGTAAATTAAAAGTAACGTCGGATTTTCTGAAGCTGTACATTTCAGTTGTTATCTCAGTTGTTACTTGGTCTAGAAAGCTGTGCATAGGCTCGTTGGAAAGGTCTATTTCTGCTGAAGACACCAGTATTTGTCCCATTGCTGTGGGCTTTAAACTCACCAAGTTATGCATTTTTGAAATGTTGCTCTGCTGTAAATTAAAAGTAACGTCGGATTTTCTGAAGCTGTACATTTCAGTTGTTATCTCAGTTGTTACTTGGTCTAGAAAGCTGTGCATAGGCTCGTTGGAAAGGTCTATTTCTGCTGAAGACACCAGTATTTGTCCCATTGCTGTGGGCTTTAAACTCACCAAGTTATGCATTTTTGAAATGTTGCTCTGCTGTAGACATTAAAAGTAACGTCGGATTTTCTGAAGCTGTACATTTCAGTTGTTATCTCAGTTGTTACTTGGTCTAGAAAGCTGTGCATAGGCTCGTTGGAAAGGTCTATTTCTGCTGAAGACACCAGTATTTGTCCCATTGCTGTGGGCTTTAAACTCACCAAGTTATGCATTTTTGAAATGTTGCTCTGCTGTAAATTAAAAGTAACGTCGGATTTTCTGAAGCTGTACATTTCAGTTGTTATCTCAGTTGTTACTTGGTCTAGAAAGCTGTGCATAGGCTCGTTGGAAAGGTCTATTTCTGCTGAAGACACCAGTATTTGTCCCATTGCTGTGGGCTTTAAACTCACCAAGTTATGCATTTTTGAAATGTTGCTCTGCTGTAAATTAAAAGTAACGTCGGATTTTCTGAAGCTGTACATTTCAGTTGTTATCTCAGTTGTTACTTGGTCTAGAAAGCTGTGCATAGGCTCGTTGGAAAGGTCTATTTCTGCTGAAGACACCAGTATTTGTCCCATTGCTGTGGGCTTTAAACTCACCAAGTTATGCATTTTTGAAATGTTGCTCTGCTGTAAATTAAAAGTAACGTCGGATTTTCTGAAGCTGTACATTTCAGTTGTTATCTCAGTTGTTACTTGGTCTAGAAAGCTGTGCATAGGCTCGTTGGAAAGGTCTATTTCTGCTGAAGACACCAGTATTTGTCCCATTGCTGTGGGCTTTAAACTCACCAAGTTATGCATTTTTGAAATGTTGCTCTGCTGTAGACCATTAAAAGTAACGTCGGATTTTCTGAAGCTGTACATTTCAGTTGTTATCTCAGTTGTTACTTGGTCTAGAAAGCTGTGCATAGGCTCGTTGGAAAGGTCTATTTCTGCTGAAGACACCAGTATTTGTCCCATTGCTGTGGGCTTTAAACTCACCAAGTTATGCATTTTTGAAATGTTGCTCTGCTGTAAATTAAAAGTAACGTCGGATTTTCTGAAGCTGTACATTTCAGTTGTTATCTCAGTTGTTACTTGGTCTAGAAAGCTGTGCATAGGCTCGTTGGAAAGGTCTATTTCTGCTGAAGACACCAGTATTTGTCCCATTGCTGTGGGCTTTAAACTCACCAAGTTATGCATTTTTGAAATGTTGCTCTGCTGTAAATTAAAAGTAACGTCGGATTTTCTGAAGCTGTACATTTCAGTTGTTATCTCAGTTGTTACTTGGTCTAGAAAGCTGTGCATAGGCTCGTTGGAAAGGTCTATTTCTGCTGAAGACACCAGTATTTGTCCCATTGCTGTGGGCTTTAAACTCACCAAGTTATGCATTTTTGAAATGTTGCTCTGCTGTAAATTAAAAGTAACGTCGGATTTTCTGAAGCTGTACATTTCAGTTGTTATCTCAGTTGTTACTTGGTCTAGAAAGCTGTGCATAGGCTCGTTGGAAAGGTCTATTTCTGCTGAAGACACCAGTATTTGTCCCATTGCTGTGGGCTTTAAACTCACCAAGTTATGCATTTTTGAAATGTTGCTCTGCTTTAAGTTACCATTAAAAGTAACGTCGGATTTTCTGAAGCTGTACATTTCAGTTGTTATCTCAGTTGTTACTTGGTCTAGAAAGCTGTGCATAGGCTCGTTGGAAAGGTCTATTTCTGCTGAAGACACCAGTATTTGTCCCATTGCTGTGGGCTTTAAACTCACCAAGTTATGCATTTTTGAAATGTTGCTCTGCTTTAAGTTACCATTAAAAGTAACGTCGGATTTTCTGAAGCTGTACATTTCAGTTGTTATCTCAGTTGTTACTTGGTCTAGAAAGCTGTGCATAGGCTCGTTGGAAAGGTCTATTTCTGCTGAAGACACCAGTATTTGTCCCATTGCTGTGGGCTTTAAACTCACCAAGTTATGCTGTTTTGAAATGTGGCAGCTGCTTTAAGTTACCATTAAAAGTAACGTCGGATTTTCTGAAGCTGTACATTTCAGTTGTTATCTCAGTTGTTACTTGGTCTAGAAAGCTGTGCATAGGCTCGTTGGAAAGGTCTATTTCTGCTGAAGACACCAGTATTTGTCCCATTGCTGTGGGCTTTAAACTCACCAAGTTATGCATTTTTGAAATGTTGCTCTGCTGTAGAGTTACCATTAAAAGTAACGTCGGATTTTCTGAAGCTGTACATTTCAGTTGTTATCTCAGTTGTTACTTGGTCTAGAAAGCTGTGCATAGGCTCGTTGGAAAGGTCTATTTCTGCTGAAGACACCAGTATTTGTCCCATTGCTGTGGGCTTTAAACTCACCAAGTTATGCATTTTTGAAATGTTGCTCTGCTGTAAATTAAAAGTAACGTCGGATTTTCTGAAGCTGTACATTTCAGTTGTTATCTCAGTTGTTACTTGGTCTAGAAAGCTGTGCATAGGCTCGTTGGAAAGGTCTATTTCTGCTGAAGACACCAGTATTTGTCCCATTGCTGTGGGCTTTAAACTCACCAAGTTATGCATTTTTGAAATGTTGCTCTGCTTTAAGTTACCATTAAAAGTAACGTCGGATTTTCTGAAGCTGTACATTTCAGTTGTTATCTCAGTTGTTACTTGGTCTAGAAAGCTGTGCATAGGCTCGTTGGAAAGGTCTATTTCTGCTGAAGACACCAGTATTTGTCCCATTGCTGTGGGCTTTAAACTCACCAAGTTATGCATTTTTGAAATGTTGCTCTGCTTTAAGTTACCATTAAAAGTAACGTCGGATTTTCTGAAGCTGTACATTTCAGTTGTTATCTCAGTTGTTACTTGGTCTAGAAAGCTGTGCATAGGCTCGTTGGAAAGGTCTATTTCTGCTGAAGACACCAGTATTTGTCCCATTGCTGTGGGCTTTAAACTCACCAAGTTATGCATTTTTGAAATGTGGCAGCTGCTTTAAGTTACCATTAAAAGTAACGTCGGATTTTCTGAAGCTGTACATTTCAGTTGTTATCTCAGTTGTTACTTGGTCTAGAAAGCTGTGCATAGGCTCGTTGGAAAGGTCTATTTCTGCTGAAGACACCAGTATTTGTCCCATTGCTGTGGGCTTTAAACTCACCAAGTTATGCATTTTTGAAATGTTGCTCTGCTGTAGACCATTAAAAGTAACGTCGGATTTTCTGAAGCTGTACATTTCAGTTGTTATCTCAGTTGTTACTTGGTCTAGAAAGCTGTGCATAGGCTCGTTGGAAAGGTCTATTTCTGCTGAAGACACCAGTATTTGTCCCATTGCTGTGGGCTTTAAACTCACCAAGTTATGCTGTTTTGAAATGTGGCAGCTGCTTTAAGTTACCATTAAAAGTAACGTCGGATTTTCTGAAGCTGTACATTTCAGTTGTTATCTCAGTTGTTACTTGGTCTAGAAAGCTGTGCATAGGCTCGTTGGAAAGGTCTATTTCTGCTGAAGACACCAGTATTTGTCCCATTGCTGTGGGCTTTAAACTCACCAAGTTATGCATTTTTGAAATGTTGCTCTGCTTTAAGTTACCATTAAAAGTAACGTCGGATTTTCTGAAGCTGTACATTTCAGTTGTTATCTCAGTTGTTACTTGGTCTAGAAAGCTGTGCATAGGCTCGTTGGAAAGGTCTATTTCTGCTGAAGACACCAGTATTTGTCCCATTGCTGTGGGCTTTAAACTCACCAAGTTATGCATTTTTGAAATGTTGCTCTGCTGTAAGTTACCATTAAAAGTAACGTCGGATTTTCTGAAGCTGTACATTTCAGTTGTTATCTCAGTTGTTACTTGGTCTAGAAAGCTGTGCATAGGCTCGTTGGAAAGGTCTATTTCTGCTGAAGACACCAGTATTTGTCCCATTGCTGTGGGCTTTAAACTCACCAAGTTATGCATTTTTGAAATGTTGCTCTGCTGTAAATTAAAAGTAACGTCGGATTTTCTGAAGCTGTACATTTCAGTTGTTATCTCAGTTGTTACTTGGTCTAGAAAGCTGTGCATAGGCTCGTTGGAAAGGTCTATTTCTGCTGAAGACACCAGTATTTGTCCCATTGCTGTGGGCTTTAAACTCACCAAGTTATGCATTTTTGAAATGTTGCTCTGCTTTAAGTTACCATTAAAAGTAACGTCGGATTTTCTGAAGCTGTACATTTCAGTTGTTATCTCAGTTGTTACTTGGTCTAGAAAGCTGTGCATAGGCTCGTTGGAAAGGTCTATTTCTGCTGAAGACACCAGTATTTGTCCCATTGCTGTGGGCTTTAAACTCACCAAGTTATGCATTTTTGAAATGTTGCTCTGCTGTATAGTTACCATTAAAAGTAACGTCGGATTTTCTGAAGCTGTACATTTCAGTTGTTATCTCAGTTGTTACTTGGTCTAGAAAGCTGTGCATAGGCTCGTTGGAAAGGTCTATTTCTGCTGAAGACACCAGTATTTGTCCCATTGCTGTGGGCTTTAAACTCACCAAGTTATGCATTTTTGAAATGTTGCTCTGCTGTAAATTAAAAGTAACGTCGGATTTTCTGAAGCTGTACATTTCAGTTGTTATCTCAGTTGTTACTTGGTCTAGAAAGCTGTGCATAGGCTCGTTGGAAAGGTCTATTTCTGCTGAAGACACCAGTATTTGTCCCATTGCTGTGGGCTTTAAACTCACCAAGTTATGCATTTTTGAAATGTTGCTCTGCTGTAAATTAAAAGTAACGTCGGATTTTCTGAAGCTGTACATTTCAGTTGTTATCTCAGTTGTTACTTGGTCTAGAAAGCTGTGCATAGGCTCGTTGGAAAGGTCTATTTCTGCTGAAGACACCAGTATTTGTCCCATTGCTGTGGGCTTTAAACTCACCAAGTTATGCATTTTTGAAATGTTGCTCTGCTGTAACATTAAAAGTAACGTCGGATTTTCTGAAGCTGTACATTTCAGTTGTTATCTCAGTTGTTACTTGGTCTAGAAAGCTGTGCATAGGCTCGTTGGAAAGGTCTATTTCTGCTGAAGACACCAGTATTTGTCCCATTGCTGTGGGCTTTAAACTCACCAAGTTATGCATTTTTGAAATGTTGCTCTGCTGTAAGTTACCATTAAAAGTAACGTCGGATTTTCTGAAGCTGTACATTTCAGTTGTTATCTCAGTTGTTACTTGGTCTAGAAAGCTGTGCATAGGCTCGTTGGAAAGGTCTATTTCTGCTGAAGACACCAGTATTTGTCCCATTGCTGTGGGCTTTAAACTCACCAAGTTATGCATTTTTGAAATGTTGCTCTGCTGTACAGTTACCATTAAAAGTAACGTCGGATTTTCTGAAGCTGTACATTTCAGTTGTTATCTCAGTTGTTACTTGGTCTAGAAAGCTGTGCATAGGCTCGTTGGAAAGGTCTATTTCTGCTGAAGACACCAGTATTTGTCCCATTGCTGTGGGCTTTAAACTCACCAAGTTATGCTGTTTTGAAATGTGGCAGCTGCTTTAAGTTACCATTAAAAGTAACGTCGGATTTTCTGAAGCTGTACATTTCAGTTGTTATCTCAGTTGTTACTTGGTCTAGAAAGCTGTGCATAGGCTCGTTGGAAAGGTCTATTTCTGCTGAAGACACCAGTATTTGTCCCATTGCTGTGGGCTTTAAACTCACCAAGTTATGCATTTTTGAAATGTTGCTCTGCTTTAAGTTACCATTAAAAGTAACGTCGGATTTTCTGAAGCTGTACATTTCAGTTGTTATCTCAGTTGTTACTTGGTCTAGAAAGCTGTGCATAGGCTCGTTGGAAAGGTCTATTTCTGCTGAAGACACCAGTATTTGTCCCATTGCTGTGGGCTTTAAACTCACCAAGTTATGCATTTTTGAAATGTTGCTCTGCTGTAAATTAAAAGTAACGTCGGATTTTCTGAAGCTGTACATTTCAGTTGTTATCTCAGTTGTTACTTGGTCTAGAAAGCTGTGCATAGGCTCGTTGGAAAGGTCTATTTCTGCTGAAGACACCAGTATTTGTCCCATTGCTGTGGGCTTTAAACTCACCAAGTTATGCATTTTTGAAATGTTGCTCTGCTGTAGAGTTACCATTAAAAGTAACGTCGGATTTTCTGAAGCTGTACATTTCAGTTGTTATCTCAGTTGTTACTTGGTCTAGAAAGCTGTGCATAGGCTCGTTGGAAAGGTCTATTTCTGCTGAAGACACCAGTATTTGTCCCATTGCTGTGGGCTTTAAACTCACCAAGTTATGCATTTTTGAAATGTTGCTCTGCTTTAAGTTACCATTAAAAGTAACGTCGGATTTTCTGAAGCTGTACATTTCAGTTGTTATCTCAGTTGTTACTTGGTCTAGAAAGCTGTGCATAGGCTCGTTGGAAAGGTCTATTTCTGCTGAAGACACCAGTATTTGTCCCATTGCTGTGGGCTTTAAACTCACCAAGTTATGCATTTTTGAAATGTTGCTCTGCTGTAAGTTACCATTAAAAGTAACGTCGGATTTTCTGAAGCTGTACATTTCAGTTGTTATCTCAGTTGTTACTTGGTCTAGAAAGCTGTGCATAGGCTCGTTGGAAAGGTCTATTTCTGCTGAAGACACCAGTATTTGTCCCATTGCTGTGGGCTTTAAACTCACCAAGTTATGCATTTTTGAAATGTTGCTCTGCTGTACACCATTAAAAGTAACGTCGGATTTTCTGAAGCTGTACATTTCAGTTGTTATCTCAGTTGTTACTTGGTCTAGAAAGCTGTGCATAGGCTCGTTGGAAAGGTCTATTTCTGCTGAAGACACCAGTATTTGTCCCATTTCTGTGGGCTTTAAACTCACCAAGTTATGCTGTTTTGAAATGTGGCAGCTGCTTTAAGTTACCATTAAAAGTAACGTCGGATTTTCTGAAGCTGTACATTTCAGTTGTTATCTCAGTTGTTACTTGGTCTAGAAAGCTGTGCATAGGCTCGTTGGAAAGGTCTATTTCTGCTGAAGACACCAGTATTTGTCCCATTTCTGTGGGCTTTAAACTCACCAAGTTATGCATTTTTGAAATGTTGCTCTGCTGTAAATTAAAAGTAACGTCGGATTTTCTGAAGCTGTACATTTCAGTTGTTATCTCAGTTGTTACTTGGTCTAGAAAGCTGTGCATAGGCTCGTTGGAAAGGTCTATTTCTGCTGAAGACACCAGTATTTGTCCCATTGCTGTGGGCTTTAAACTCACCAAGTTATGCATTTTTGAAATGTTGCTCTGCTGTACAGTTACCATTAAAAGTAACGTCGGATTTTCTGAAGCTGTACATTTCAGTTGTTATCTCAGTTGTTACTTGGTCTAGAAAGCTGTGCATAGGCTCGTTGGAAAGGTCTATTTCTGCTGAAGACACCAGTATTTGTCCCATTGCTGTGGGCTTTAAACTCACCAAGTTATGCATTTTTGAAATGTTGCTCTGCTGTAAGTTACCATTAAAAGTAACGTCGGATTTTCTGAAGCTGTACATTTCAGTTGTTATCTCAGTTGTTACTTGGTCTAGAAAGCTGTGCATAGGCTCGTTGGAAAGGTCTATTTCTGCTGAAGACACCAGTATTTGTCCCATTGCTGTGGGCTTTAAACTCACCAAGTTATGCATTTTTGAAATGTTGCTCTGCTGTAAGTTACCATTAAAAGTAACGTCGGATTTTCTGAAGCTGTACATTTCAGTTGTTATCTCAGTTGTTACTTGGTCTAGAAAGCTGTGCATAGGCTCGTTGGAAAGGTCTATTTCTGCTGAAGACACCAGTATTTGTCCCATTGCTGTGGGCTTTAAACTCACCAAGTTATGCTGTTTTGAAATGTGGCAGCTGCTTTAAGTTACCATTAAAAGTAACGTCGGATTTTCTGAAGCTGTACATTTCAGTTGTTATCTCAGTTGTTACTTGGTCTAGAAAGCTGTGCATAGGCTCGTTGGAAAGGTCTATTTCTGCTGAAGACACCAGTATTTGTCCCATTGCTGTGGGCTTTAAACTCACCAAGTTATGCTGTTTTGAAATGTGGCAGCTGCTTTAAGTTACCATTAAAAGTAACGTCGGATTTTCTGAAGCTGTACATTTCAGTTGTTATCTCAGTTGTTACTTGGTCTAGAAAGCTGTGCATAGGCTCGTTGGAAAGGTCTATTTCTGCTGAAGACACCAGTATTTGTCCCATTGCTGTGGGCTTTAAACTCACCAAGTTATGCATTTTTGAAATGTTGCTCTGCTGTAAGTTACCATTAAAAGTAACGTCGGATTTTCTGAAGCTGTA
Source organism: Valencia hispanica (assembly GCA_963556495.2). Lineage (NCBI taxonomy): Eukaryota > Metazoa > Chordata > Actinopteri > Cyprinodontiformes > Valenciidae > Valencia > Valencia hispanica. Next base: position 48,132 of record OY747720.1, on the reverse strand, counting down.
CATTTCAGTTGTTATCTCAGTTGTTACTTGGTCTAGAAAGCTGTGCATAGGCTCGTTGGAAAGGTCTATTTCTGCTGAAGACACCAGTATTTGTCCCATTGCTGTGGGCTTTAAACTCACCAAGTTATGCATTTTTGAAATGTTGCTCTGCTGTAAGTTACCATTAAAAGTAACGTCGGATTTTCTGAAGCTGTACATTTCAGTTGTTATCTCAGTTGTTACTTGGTCTAGAAAGCTGTGCATAGGCTCGTTGGAAAGGTCTATTTCTGCTGAAGACACCAGTATTTGTCCCATTGCTGTGGGCTTTAAACTCACCAAGTTATGCATTTTTGAAATGTTGCTCTGCTGTAAATTAAAAGTAACGTCGGATTTTCTGAAGCTGTACATTTCAGTTGTTATCTCAGTTGTTACTTGGTCTAGAAAGCTGTGCATAGGCTCGTTGGAAAGGTCTATTTCTGCTGAAGACACCAGTATTTGTCCCATTGCTGTGGGCTTTAAACTCACCAAGTTATGCATTTTTGAAATGTTGCTCTGCTGTAAATTAAAAGTAACGTCGGATTTTCTGAAGCTGTACATTTCAGTTGTTATCTCAGTTGTTACTTGGTCTAGAAAGCTGTGCATAGGCTCGTTGGAAAGGTCTATTTCTGCTGAAGACACCAGTATTTGTCCCATTGCTGTGGGCTTTAAACTCACCAAGTTATGCATTTTTGAAATGTTGCTCTGCTGTAAATTAAAAGTAACGTCGGATTTTCTGAAGCTGTACATTTCAGTTGTTATCTCAGTTGTTACTTGGTCTAGAAAGCTGTGCATAGGCTCGTTGGAAAGGTCTATTTCTGCTGAAGACACCAGTATTTGTCCCATTGCTGTGGGCTTTAAACTCACCAAGTTATGCATTTTTGAAATGTTGCTCTGCTGTAAATTAAAAGTAACGTCGGATTTTCTGAAGCTGTACATTTCAGTTGTTATCTCAGTTGTTACTTGGTCTAGAAAGCTGTGCATAGGCTCGTTGGAAAGGTCTATTTCTGCTGAAGACACCAGTATTTGTCCCATTGCTGTGGGCTTTAAACTCACCAAGTTATGCATTTTTGAAATGTTGCTCTGCTGTAAATTAAAAGTAACGTCGGATTTTCTGAAGCTGTACATTTCAGTTGTTATCTCAGTTGTTACTTGGTCTAGAAAGCTGTGCATAGGCTCGTTGGAAAGGTCTATTTCTGCTGAAGACACCAGTATTTGTCCCATTGCTGTGGGCTTTAAACTCACCAAGTTATGCATTTTTGAAATGTTGCTCTGCTGTAAATTAAAAGTAACGTCGGATTTTCTGAAGCTGTACATTTCAGTTGTTATCTCAGTTGTTACTTGGTCTAGAAAGCTGTGCATAGGCTCGTTGGAAAGGTCTATTTCTGCTGAAGACACCAGTATTTGTCCCATTGCTGTGGGCTTTAAACTCACCAAGTTATGCATTTTTGAAATGTTGCTCTGCTGTAAATTAAAAGTAACGTCGGATTTTCTGAAGCTGTACATTTCAGTTGTTATCTCAGTTGTTACTTGGTCTAGAAAGCTGTGCATAGGCTCGTTGGAAAGGTCTATTTCTGCTGAAGACACCAGTATTTGTCCCATTGCTGTGGGCTTTAAACTCACCAAGTTATGCATTTTTGAAATGTTGCTCTGCTGTAAATTAAAAGTAACGTCGGATTTTCTGAAGCTGTACATTTCAGTTGTTATCTCAGTTGTTACTTGGTCTAGAAAGCTGTGCATAGGCTCGTTGGAAAGGTCTATTTCTGCTGAAGACACCAGTATTTGTCCCATTGCTGTGGGCTTTAAACTCACCAAGTTATGCATTTTTGAAATGTTGCTCTGCTGTAAATTAAAAGTAACGTCGGATTTTCTGAAGCTGTACATTTCAGTTGTTATCTCAGTTGTTACTTGGTCTAGAAAGCTGTGCATAGGCTCGTTGGAAAGGTCTATTTCTGCTGAAGACACCAGTATTTGTCCCATTGCTGTGGGCTTTAAACTCACCAAGTTATGCATTTTTGAAATGTTGCTCTGCTGTACACCATTAAAAGTAACGTCGGATTTTCTGAAGCTGTACATTTCAGTTGTTATCTCAGTTGTTACTTGGTCTAGAAAGCTGTGCATAGGCTCGTTGGAAAGGTCTATTTCTGCTGAAGACACCAGTATTTGTCCCATTGCTGTGGGCTTTAAACTCACCAAGTTATGCATTTTTGAAATGTTGCTCTGCTGTAAATTAAAAGTAACGTCGGATTTTCTGAAGCTGTACATTTCAGTTGTTATCTCAGTTGTTACTTGGTCTAGAAAGCTGTGCATAGGCTCGTTGGAAAGGTCTATTTCTGCTGAAGACACCAGTATTTGTCCCATTGCTGTGGGCTTTAAACTCACCAAGTTATGCATTTTTGAAATGTTGCTCTGCTGTAAATTAAAAGTAACGTCGGATTTTCTGAAGCTGTACATTTCAGTTGTTATCTCAGTTGTTACTTGGTCTAGAAAGCTGTGCATAGGCTCGTTGGAAAGGTCTATTTCTGCTGAAGACACCAGTATTTGTCCCATTGCTGTGGGCTTTAAACTCACCAAGTTATGCATTTTTGAAATGTTGCTCTGCTGTAAATTAAAAGTAACGTCGGATTTTCTGAAGCTGTACATTTCAGTTGTTATCTCAGTTGTTACTTGGTCTAGAAAGCTGTGCATAGGCTCGTTGGAAAGGTCTATTTCTGCTGAAGACACCAGTATTTGTCCCATTGCTGTGGGCTTTAAACTCACCAAGTTATGCATTTTTGAAATGTTGCTCTGCTGTAGAGTTACCATTAAAAGTAACGTCGGATTTTCTGAAGCTGTACATTTCAGTTGTTATCTCAGTTGTTACTTGGTCTAGAAAGCTGTGCATAGGCTCGTTGGAAAGGTCTATTTCTGCTGAAGACACCAGTATTTGTCCCATTGCTGTGGGCTTTAAACTCACCAAGTTATGCATTTTTGAAATGTTGCTCTGCTGTAAGTTACCATTAAAAGTAACGTCGGATTTTCTGAAGCTGTACATTTCAGTTGTTATCTCAGTTGTTACTTGGTCTAGAAAGCTGTGCATAGGCTCGTTGGAAAGGTCTATTTCTGCTGAAGACACCAGTATTTGTCCCATTGCTGTGGGCTTTAAACTCACCAAGTTATGCATTTTTGAAATGTTGCTCTGCTGTAAATTAAAAGTAACGTCGGATTTTCTGAAGCTGTACATTTCAGTTGTTATCTCAGTTGTTACTTGGTCTAGAAAGCTGTGCATAGGCTCGTTGGAAAGGTCTATTTCTGCTGAAGACACCAGTATTTGTCCCATTGCTGTGGGCTTTAAACTCACCAAGTTATGCATTTTTGAAATGTTGCTCTGCTTTAAGTTACCATTAAAAGTAACGTCGGATTTTCTGAAGCTGTACATTTCAGTTGTTATCTCAGTTGTTACTTGGTCTAGAAAGCTGTGCATAGGCTCGTTGGAAAGGTCTATTTCTGCTGAAGACACCAGTATTTGTCCCATTGCTGTGGGCTTTAAACTCACCAAGTTATGCATTTTTGAAATGTTGCAGCTGCTTTAAGTTACCATTAAAAGTAACGTCGGATTTTCTGAAGCTGTACATTTCAGTTGTTATCTCAGTTGTTACTTGGTCTAGAAAGCTGTGCATAGGCTCGTTGGAAAGGTCTATTTCTGCTGAAGACACCAGTATTTGTCCCATTGCTGTGGGCTTTAAACTCACCAAGTTATGCATTTTTGAAATGTTGCTCTGCTTTAAGTTACCATTAAAAGTAACGTCGGATTTTCTGAAGCTGTACATTTCAGTTGTTATCTCAGTTGTTACTTGGTCTAGAAAGCTGTGCATAGGCTCGTTGGAAAGGTCTATTTCTGCTGAAGACACCAGTATTTGTCCCATTGCTGTGGGCTTTAAACTCACCAAGTTATGCATTTTTGAAATGTTGCTCTGCTGTATAGTTACCATTAAAAGTAACGTCGGATTTTCTGAAGCTGTACATTTCAGTTGTTATCTCAGTTGTTACTTGGTCTAGAAAGCTGTGCATAGGCTCGTTGGAAAGGTCTATTTCTGCTGAAGACACCAGTATTTGTCCCATTGCTGTGGGCTTTAAACTCACCAAGTTATGCATTTTTGAAATGTTGCTCTGCTGTAAATTAAAAGTAACGTCGGATTTTCTGAAGCTGTACATTTCAGTTGTTATCTCAGTTGTTACTTGGTCTAGAAAGCTGTGCATAGGCTCGTTGGAAAGGTCTATTTCTGCTGAAGACACCAGTATTTGTCCCATTGCTGTGGGCTTTAAACTCACCAAGTTATGCATTTTTGAAATGTTGCTCTGCTGTAAATTAAAAGTAACGTCGGATTTTCTGAAGCTGTACATTTCAGTTGTTATCTCAGTTGTTACTTGGTCTAGAAAGCTGTGCATAGGCTCGTTGGAAAGGTCTATTTCTGCTGAAGACACCAGTATTTGTCCCATTGCTGTGGGCTTTAAACTCACCAAGTTATGCATTTTTGAAATGTTGCTCTGCTGTAAGTTACCATTAAAAGTAACGTCGGATTTTCTGAAGCTGTACATTTCAGTTGTTATCTCAGTTGTTACTTGGTCTAGAAAGCTGTGCATAGGCTCGTTGGAAAGGTCTATTTCTGCTGAAGACACCAGTATTTGTCCCATTGCTGTGGGCTTTAAACTCACCAAGTTATGCATTTTTGAAATGTTGCTCTGCTGTAAGTTACCATTAAAAGTAACGTCGGATTTTCTGAAGCTGTACATTTCAGTTGTTATCTCAGTTGTTACTTGGTCTAGAAAGCTGTGCATAGGCTCGTTGGAAAGGTCTATTTCTGCTGAAGACACCAGTATTTGTCCCATTGCTGTGGGCTTTAAACTCACCAAGTTATGCATTTTTGAAATGTTGCTGCTGCTTTAAGTTACCATTAAAAGTAACGTCGGATTTTCTGAAGCTGTACATTTCAGTTGTTATCTCAGTTGTTACTTGGTCTAGAAAGCTGTGCATAGGCTCGTTGGAAAGGTCTATTTCTGCTGAAGACACCAGTATTTGTCCCATTGCTGTGGGCTTTAAACTCACCAAGTTATGCATTTTTGAAATGTTGCTCTGCTGTAGACCATTAAAAGTAACGTCGGATTTTCTGAAGCTGTACATTTCAGTTGTTATCTCAGTTGTTACTTGGTCTAGAAAGCTGTGCATAGGCTCGTTGGAAAGGTCTATTTCTGCTGAAGACACCAGTATTTGTCCCATTGCTGTGGGCTTTAAACTCACCAAGTTATGCTGTTTTGAAATGTGGCAGCTGCTTTAAGTTACCATTAAAAGTAACGTCGGATTTTCTGAAGCTGTACATTTCAGTTGTTATCTCAGTTGTTACTTGGTCTAGAAAGCTGTGCATAGGCTCGTTGGAAAGGTCTATTTCTGCTGAAGACACCAGTATTTGTCCCATTGCTGTGGGCTTTAAACTCACCAAGTTATGCATTTTTGAAATGTTGCTCTGCTGTAAGTTACCATTAAAAGTAACGTCGGATTTTCTGAAGCTGTACATTTCAGTTGTTATCTCAGTTGTTACTTGGTCTAGAAAGCTGTGCATAGGCTCGTTGGAAAGGTCTATTTCTGCTGAAGACACCAGTATTTGTCCCATTGCTGTGGGCTTTAAACTCACCAAGTTATGCATTTTTGAAATGTTGCTCTGCTGTAAATTAAAAGTAACGTCGGATTTTCTGAAGCTGTACATTTCAGTTGTTATCTCAGTTGTTACTTGGTCTAGAAAGCTGTGCATAGGCTCGTTGGAAAGGTCTATTTCTGCTGAAGACACCAGTATTTGTCCCATTGCTGTGGGCTTTAAACTCACCAAGTTATGCTGTTTTGAAATGTGGCAGCTGCTTTAAGTTACCATTAAAAGTAACGTCGGATTTTCTGAAGCTGTACATTTCAGTTGTTATCTCAGTTGTTACTTGGTCTAGAAAGCTGTGCATAGGCTCGTTGGAAAGGTCTATTTCTGCTGAAGACACCAGTATTTGTCCCATTGCTGTGGGCTTTAAACTCACCAAGTTATGCATTTTTGAAATGTTGCTCTGCTGTAAATTAAAAGTAACGTCGGATTTTCTGAAGCTGTACATTTCAGTTGTTATCTCAGTTGTTACTTGGTCTAGAAAGCTGTGCATAGGCTCGTTGGAAAGGTCTATTTCTGCTGAAGACACCAGTATTTGTCCCATTGCTGTGGGCTTTAAACTCACCAAGTTATGCATTTTTGAAATGTTGCTCTGCTGTAAATTAAAAGTAACGTCGGATTTTCTGAAGCTGTACATTTCAGTTGTTATCTCAGTTGTTACTTGGTCTAGAAAGCTGTGCATAGGCTCGTTGGAAAGGTCTATTTCTGCTGAAGACACCAGTATTTGTCCCATTGCTGTGGGCTTTAAACTCACCAAGTTATGCATTTTTGAAATGTTGCTCTGCTGTAAATTAAAAGTAACGTCGGATTTTCTGAAGCTGTACATTTCAGTTGTTATCTCAGTTGTTACTTGGTCTAGAAAGCTGTGCATAGGCTCGTTGGAAAGGTCTATTTCTGCTGAAGACACCAGTATTTGTCCCATTGCTGTGGGCTTTAAACTCACCAAGTTATGCATTTTTGAAATGTTGCTCTGCTGTAAATTAAAAGTAACGTCGGATTTTCTGAAGCTGTACATTTCAGTTGTTATCTCAGTTGTTACTTGGTCTAGAAAGCTGTGCATAGGCTCGTTGGAAAGGTCTATTTCTGCTGAAGACACCAGTATTTGTCCCATTGCTGTGGGCTTTAAACTCACCAAGTTATGCATTTTTGAAATGTTGCTCTGCTGTAAATTAAAAGTAACGTCGGATTTTCTGAAGCTGTACATTTCAGTTGTTATCTCAGTTGTTACTTGGTCTAGAAAGCTGTGCATAGGCTCGTTGGAAAGGTCTATTTCTGCTGAAGACACCAGTATTTGTCCCATTGCTGTGGGCTTTAAACTCACCAAGTTATGCATTTTTGAAATGTTGCTCTGCTGTAGAGTTACCATTAAAAGTAACGTCGGATTTTCTGAAGCTGTACATTTCAGTTGTTATCTCAGTTGTTACTTGGTCTAGAAAGCTGTGCATAGGCTCGTTGGAAAGGTCTATTTCTGCTGAAGACACCAGTATTTGTCCCATTGCTGTGGGCTTTAAACTCACCAAGTTATGCATTTTTGAAATGTTGCTCTGCTGTAGACATTAAAAGTAACGTCGGATTTTCTGAAGCTGTACATTTCAGTTGTTATCTCAGTTGTTACTTGGTCTAGAAAGCTGTGCATAGGCTCGTTGGAAAGGTCTATTTCTGCTGAAGACACCAGTATTTGTCCCATTGCTGTGGGCTTTAAACTCACCAAGTTATGCATTTTTGAAATGTTGCTCTGCTGTAAATTAAAAGTAACGTCGGATTTTCTGAAGCTGTACATTTCAGTTGTTATCTCAGTTGTTACTTGGTCTAGAAAGCTGTGCATAGGCTCGTTGGAAAGGTCTATTTCTGCTGAAGACACCAGTATTTGTCCCATTGCTGTGGGCTTTAAACTCACCAAGTTATGCATTTTTGAAATGTTGCTCTGCTGTAGATTAAAAGTAACGTCGGATTTTCTGAAGCTGTACATTTCAGTTGTTATCTCAGTTGTTACTTGGTCTAGAAAGCTGTGCATAGGCTCGTTGGAAAGGTCTATTTCTGCTGAAGACACCAGTATTTGTCTCATTGCTGTGGGCTTTAAACTCACCAAGTTATGCTGTTTTGAAATGTGGCAGCTGCTTTAAGTTACCATTAAAAGTAACGTCGGATTTTCTGAAGCTGTACATTTCAGTTGTTATCTCAGTTGTTACTTGGTCTAGAAAGCTGTGCATAGGCTCGTTGGAAAGGTCTATTTCTGCTGAAGACACCAGTATTTGTCCCATTGCTGTGGGCTTTAAACTCACCAAGTTATGCATTTTTGAAATGTTGCTCTGCTGTAAGTTACCATTAAAAGTAACGTCGGATTTTCTGAAGCTGTACATTTCAGTTGTTATCTCAGTTGTTACTTGGTCTAGAAAGCTGTGCATAGGCTCGTTGGAAAGGTCTATTTCTGCTGAAGACACCAGTATTTGTCCCATTGCTGTGGGCTTTAAACTCACCAAGTTATGCATTTTTGAAATGTTGCTCTGCTGTAAGTTACCATTAAAAGTAACGTCGGATTTTCTGAAGCTGTACATTTCAGTTGTTATCTCAGTTGTTACTTGGTCTAGAAAGCTGTGCATAGGCTCGTTGGAAAGGTCTATTTCTGCTGAAGACACCAGTATTTGTCCCATTGCTGTGGGCTTTAAACTCACCAAGTTATGCATTTTTGAAATGTTGCTCTGCTGTAGACCATTAAAAGTAACGTCGGATTTTCTGAAGCTGTACATTTCAGTTGTTATCTCAGTTGTTACTTGGTCTAGAAAGCTGTGCATAGGCTCGTTGGAAAGGTCTATTTCTGCTGAAGACACCAGTATTTGTCCCATTGCTGTGGGCTTTAAACTCACCAAGTTATGCTGTTTTGAAATGTGGCAGCTGCTTTAAGTTACCATTAAAAGTAACGTCGGATTTTCTGAAGCTGTACATTTCAGTTGTTATCTCAGTTGTTACTTGGTCTAGAAAGCTGTGCATAGGCTCGTTGGAAAGGTCTATTTCTGCTGAAGACACCAGTATTTGTCCCATTGCTGTGGGCTTTAAACTCACCAAGTTATGCATTTTTGAAATGTTGCTCTGCTGTAAGTTACCATTAAAAGTAACGTCGGATTTTCTGAAGCTGTACATTTCAGTTGTTATCTCAGTTGTTACTTGGTCTAGAAAGCTGTGCATAGGCTCGTTGGAAAGGTCTATTTCTGCTGAAGACACCAGTATTTGTCCCATTGCTGTGGGCTTTAAACTCACCAAGTTATGCATTTTTGAAATGTTGCTCTGCTGTAAATTAAAAGTAACGTCGGATTTTCTGAAGCTGTACATTTCAGTTGTTATCTCAGTTGTTACTTGGTCTAGAAAGCTGTGCATAGGCTCGTTGGAAAGGTCTATTTCTGCTGAAGACACCAGTATTTGTCCCATTGCTGTGGGCTTTAAACTCACCAAGTTATGCTGTTTTGAAATGTGGCAGCTGCTTTAAGTTACCATTAAAAGTAACGTCGGATTTTCTGAAGCTGTACATTTCAGTTGTTATCTCAGTTGTTACTTGGTCTAGAAAGCTGTGCATAGGCTCGTTGGAAAGGTCTATTTCTGCTGAAGACACCAGTATTTGTCCCATTGCTGTGGGCTTTAAACTCACCAAGTTATGCATTTTTGAAATGTTGCTCTGCTGTAAATTAAAAGTAACGTCGGATTTTCTGAAGCTGTACATTTCAGTTGTTATCTCAGTTGTTACTTGGTCTAGAAAGCTGTGCATAGGCTCGTTGGAAAGGTCTATTTCTGCTGAAGACACCAGTATTTGTCCCATTGCTGTGGGCTTTAAACTCACCAAGTTATGCATTTTTGAAATGTTGCTCTGCTGTATAGTTACCATTAAAAGTAACGTCGGATTTTCTGAAGCTGTACATTTCAGTTGTTATCTCAGTTGTTACTTGGTCTAGAAAGCTGTGCATAGGCTCGTTGGAAAGGTCTATTTCTGCTGAAGACACCAGTATTTGTCCCATTGCTGTGGGCTTTAAACTCACCAAGTTATGCATTTTTGAAATGTTGCTCTGCTGTAGAGTTACCATTAAAAGTAACGTCGGATTTTCTGAAGCTGTACATTTCAGTTGTTATCTCAGTTGTTACTTGGTCTAGAAAGCTGTGCATAGGCTCGTTGGAAAGGTCTATTTCTGCTGAAGACACCAGTATTTGTCCCATTGCTGTGGGCTTTAAACTCACCAAGTTATGCATTTTTGAAATGTTGCTCTGCTGTAAATTAAAAGTAACGTCGGATTTTCTGAAGCTGTACATTTCAGTTGTTATCTCAGTTGTTACTTGGTCTAGAAAGCTGTGCATAGGCTCGTTGGAAAGGTCTATTTCTGCTGAAGACACCAGTATTTGTCCCATTGCTGTGGGCTTTAAACTCACCAAGTTATGCATTTTTGAAATGTTGCTCTGCTGTAAGTTACCATTAAAAGTAACGTCGGATTTTCTGAAGCTGTACATTTCAGTTGTTATCTCAGTTGTTACTTGGTCTAGAAAGCTGTGCATAGGCTCGTTGGAAAGGTCTATTTCTGCTGAAGACACCAGTATTTGTCCCATTGCTGTGGGCTTTAAACTCACCAAGTTATGCATTTTTGAAATGTTGCTCTGCTTTAAGTTACCATTAAAAGTAACGTCGGATTTTCTGAAGCTGTACATTTCAGTTGTTATCTCAGTTGTTACTTGGTCTAGAAAGCTGTGCATAGGCTCGTTGGAAAGGTCTATTTCTGCTGAAGACACCAGTATTTGTCCCATTGCTGTGGGCTTTAAACTCACCAAGTTATGCATTTTTGAAATGTTGCTCTGCTGTAAGTTACCATTAAAAGTAACGTCGGATTTTCTGAAGCTGTACATTTCAGTTGTTATCTCAGTTGTTACTTGGTCTAGAAAGCTGTGCATAGGCTCGTTGGAAAGGTCTATTTCTGCTGAAGACACCAGTATTTGTCCCATTGCTGTGGGCTTTAAACTCACCAAGTTATGCATTTTTGAAATGTTGCTCTGCTGTAGACCATTAAAAGTAACGTCGGATTTTCTGAAGCTGTACATTTCAGTTGTTATCTCAGTTGTTACTTGGTCTAGAAAGCTGTGCATAGGCTCGTTGGAAAGGTCTATTTCTGCTGAAGACACCAGTATTTGTCCCATTGCTGTGGGCTTTAAACTCACCAAGTTATGCATTTTTGAAATGTTGCTCTGCTGTAAATTAAAAGTAACGTCGGATTTTCTGAAGCTGTACATTTCAGTTGTTATCTCAGTTGTTACTTGGTCTAGAAAGCTGTGCATAGGCTCGTTGGAAAGGTCTATTTCTGCTGAAGACACCAGTATTTGTCCCATTGCTGTGGGCTTTAAACTCACCAAGTTATGCATTTTTGAAATGTTGCTCTGCTGTAAATTAAAAGTAACGTCGGATTTTCTGAAGCTGTACATTTCAGTTGTTATCTCAGTTGTTACTTGGTCTAGAAAGCTGTGCATAGGCTCGTTGGAAAGGTCTATTTCTGCTGAAGACACCAGTATTTGTCCCATTGCTGTGGGCTTTAAACTCACCAAGTTATGCATTTTTGAAATGTTGCTCTGCTGTACAGTTACCATTAAAAGTAACGTCGGATTTTCTGAAGCTGTACATTTCAGTTGTTATCTCAGTTGTTACTTGGTCTAGAAAGCTGTGCATAGGCTCGTTGGAAAGGTCTATTTCTGCTGAAGACACCAGTATTTGTCCCATTGCTGTGGGCTTTAAACTCACCAAGTTATGCATTTTTGAAATGTTGCTCTGCTGTACCACCATTAAAAGTAACGTCGGATTTTCTGAAGCTGTACATTTCAGTTGTTATCTCAGTTGTTACTTGGTCTAGAAAGCTGTGCATAGGCTCGTTGGAAAGGTCTATTTCTGCTGAAGACACCAGTATTTGTCCCATTGCTGTGGGCTTTAAACTCACCAAGTTATGCTGTTTTGAAATGTGGCAGCTGCTTTAAGTTACCATTAAAAGTAACGTCGGATTTTCTGAAGCTGTACATTTCAGTTGTTATCTCAGTTGTTACTTGGTCTAGAAAGCTGTGCATAGGCTCGTTGGAAAGGTCTATTTCTGCTGAAGACACCAGTATTTGTCCCATTGCTGTGGGCTTTAAACTCACCAAGTTATGCATTTTTGAAATGTTGCTCTGCTGTACAGTTACCATTAAAAGTAACGTCGGATTTTCTGAAGCTGTACATTTCAGTTGTTATCTCAGTTGTTACTTGGTCTAGAAAGCTGTGCATAGGCTCGTTGGAAAGGTCTATTTCTGCTGAAGACACCAGTATTTGTCCCATTGCTGTGGGCTTTAAACTCACCAAGTTATGCATTTTTGAAATGTTGCTCTGCTGTAAGTTACCATTAAAAGTAACGTCGGATTTTCTGAAGCTGTACATTTCAGTTGTTATCTCAGTTGTTACTTGGTCTAGAAAGCTGTGCATAGGCTCGTTGGAAAGGTCTATTTCTGCTGAAGACACCAGTATTTGTCCCATTGCTGTGGGCTTTAAACTCACCAAGTTATGCATTTTTGAAATGTTGCTCTGCTGTATACCATTAAAAGTAACGTCGGATTTTCTGAAGCTGTACATTTCAGTTGTTATCTCAGTTGTTACTTGGTCTAGAAAGCTGTGCATAGGCTCGTTGGAAAGGTCTATTTCTGCTGAAGACACCAGTATTTGTCCCATTGCTGTGGGCTTTAAACTCACCAAGTTATGCTGTTTTGAAATGTGGCAGCTGCTTTAAGTTACCATTAAAAGTAACGTCGGATTTTCTGAAGCTGTACATTTCAGTTGTTATCTCAGTTGTTACTTGGTCTAGAAAGCTGTGCATAGGCTCGTTGGAAAGGTCTATTTCTGCTGAAGACACCAGTATTTGTCCCATTGCTGTGGGCTTTAAACTCACCAAGTTATGCATTTTTGAAATGTTGCTCTGCTGTAAATTAAAAGTAACGTCGGATTTTCTGAAGCTGTACATTTCAGTTGTTATCTCAGTTGTTACTTGGTCTAGAAAGCTGTGCATAGGCTCGTTGGAAAGGTCTATTTCTGCTGAAGACACCAGTATTTGTCCCATTGCTGTGGGCTTTAAACTCACCAAGTTATGCATTTTTGAAATGTTGCTCTGCTGTACACCATTAAAAGTAACGTCGGATTTTCTGAAGCTGTACATTTCAGTTGTTATCTCAGTTGTTACTTGGTCTAGAAAGCTGTGCATAGGCTCGTTGGAAAGGTCTATTTCTGCTGAAGACACCAGTATTTGTCCCATTGCTGTGGGCTTTAAACTCACCAAGTTATGCATTTTTGAAATGTTGCTCTGCTGTAAATTAAAAGTAACGTCGGATTTTCTGAAGCTGTACATTTCAGTTGTTATCTCAGTTGTTACTTGGTCTAGAAAGCTGTGCATAGGCTCGTTGGAAAGGTCTATTTCTGCTGAAGACACCAGTATTTGTCCCATTGCTGTGGGCTTTAAACTCACCAAGTTATGCATTTTTGAAATGTTGCTCTGCTGTAAGTTACCATTAAAAGTAACGTCGGATTTTCTGAAGCTGTACATTTCAGTTGTTATCTCAGTTGTTACTTGGTCTAGAAAGCTGTGCATAGGCTCGTTGGAAAGGTCTATTTCTGCTGAAGACACCAGTATTTGTCCCATTGCTGTGGGCTTTAAACTCACCAAGTTATGCATTTTTGAAATGTTGCTCTGCTTTAAGTTACCATTAAAAGTAACGTCGGATTTTCTGAAGCTGTACATTTCAGTTGTTATCTCAGTTGTTACTTGGTCTAGAAAGCTGTGCATAGGCTCGTTGGAAAGGTCTATTTCTGCTGAAGACACCAGTATTTGTCCCATTGCTGTGGGCTTTAAACTCACCAAGTTATGCATTTTTGAAATGTTGCTCTGCTGTAGAGTTACCATTAAAAGTAACGTCGGATTTTCTGAAGCTGTACATTTCAGTTGTTATCTCAGTTGTTACTTGGTCTAGAAAGCTGTGCATAGGCTCGTTGGAAAGGTCTATTTCTGCTGAAGACACCAGTATTTGTCCCATTGCTGTGGGCTTTAAACTCACCAAGTTATGCATTTTTGAAATGTTGCTCTGCTGTAAATTAAAAGTAACGTCGGATTTTCTGAAGCTGTACATTTCAGTTGTTATCTCAGTTGTTACTTGGTCTAGAAAGCTGTGCATAGGCTCGTTGGAAAGGTCTATTTCTGCTGAAGACACCAGTATTTGTCCCATTGCTGTGGGCTTTAAACTCACCAAGTTATGCATTTTTGAAATGTTGCTCTGCTGTAAATTAAAAGTAACGTCGGATTTTCTGAAGCTGTACATTTCAGTTGTTATCTCAGTTGTTACTTGGTCTAGAAAGCTGTGCATAGGCTCGTTGGAAAGGTCTATTTCTGCTGAAGACACCAGTATTTGTCCCATTGCTGTGGGCTTTAAACTCACCAAGTTATGCATTTTTGAAATGTTGCTCTGCTGTAGAGTTACCATTAAAAGTAACGTCGGATTTTCTGAAGCTGTACATTTCAGTTGTTATCTCAGTTGTTACTTGGTCTAGAAAGCTGTGCATAGGCTCGTTGGAAAGGTCTATTTCTGCTGAAGACACCAGTATTTGTCCCATTGCTGTGGGCTTTAAACTCACCAAGTTATGCATTTTTGAAATGTTGCTCTGCTTTAAGTTACCATTAAAAGTAACGTCGGATTTTCTGAAGCTGTACATTTCAGTTGTTATCTCAGTTGTTACTTGGTCTAGAAAGCTGTGCATAGGCTCGTTGGAAAGGTCTATTTCTGCTGAAGACACCAGTATTTGTCCCATTGCTGTGGGCTTTAAACTCACCAAGTTATGCTGTTTTGAAATGTGGCAGCTGCTTTAAGTTACCATTAAAAGTAACGTCGGATTTTCTGAAGCTGTACATTTCAGTTGTTATCTCAGTTGTTACTTGGTCTAGAAAGCTGTGCATAGGCTCGTTGGAAAGGTCTATTTCTGCTGAAGACACCAGTATTTGTCCCATTGCTGTGGGCTTTAAACTCACCAAGTTATGCATTTTTGAAATGTTGCTCTGCTGTAGAGTTACCATTAAAAGTAACGTCGGATTTTCTGAAGCTGTACATTTCAGTTGTTATCTCAGTTGTTACTTGGTCTAGAAAGCTGTGCATAGGCTCGTTGGAAAGGTCTATTTCTGCTGAAGACACCAGTATTTGTCCCATTGCTGTGGGCTTTAAACTCACCAAGTTATGCATTTTTGAAATGTTGCTCTGCTGTAAGTTACCATTAAAAGTAACGTCGGATTTTCTGAAGCTGTACATTTCAGTTGTTATCTCAGTTGTTACTTGGTCTAGAAAGCTGTGCATAGGCTCGTTGGAAAGGTCTATTTCTGCTGAAGACACCAGTATTTGTCCCATTGCTGTGGGCTTTAAACTCACCAAGTTATGCATTTTTGAAATGTTGCTCTGCTGTAAGTTACCATTAAAAGTAACGTCGGATTTTCTGAAGCTGTACATTTCAGTTGTTATCTCAGTTGTTACTTGGTCTAGAAAGCTGTGCATAGGCTCGTTGGAAAGGTCTATTTCTGCTGAAGACACCAGTATTTGTCCCATTGCTGTGGGCTTTAAACTCACCAAGTTATGCATTTTTGAAATGTTGCTCTGCTGTAAATTAAAAGTAACGTCGGATTTTCTGAAGCTGTACATTTCAGTTGTTATCTCAGTTGTTACTTGGTCTAGAAAGCTGTGCATAGGCTCGTTGGAAAGGTCTATTTCTGCTGAAGACACCAGTATTTGTCCCATTGCTGTGGGCTTTAAACTCACCAAGTTATGCATTTTTGAAATGTTGCTCTGCTGTAGACCATTAAAAGTAACGTCGGATTTTCTGAAGCTGTACATTTCAGTTGTTATCTCAGTTGTTACTTGGTCTAGAAAGCTGTGCATAGGCTCGTTGGAAAGGTCTATTTCTGCTGAAGACACCAGTATTTGTCCCATTGCTGTGGGCTTTAAACTCACCAAGTTATGCATTTTTGAAATGTTGCTCTGCTGTAAATTAAAAGTAACGTCGGATTTTCTGAAGCTGTACATTTCAGTTGTTATCTCAGTTGTTACTTGGTCTAGAAAGCTGTGCATAGGCTCGTTGGAAAGGTCTATTTCTGCTGAAGACACCAGTATTTGTCCCATTGCTGTGGGCTTTAAACTCACCAAGTTATGCATTTTTGAAATGTTGCTCTGCTGTAAGTTACCATTAAAAGTAACGTCGGATTTTCTGAAGCTGTACATTTCAGTTGTTATCTCAGTTGTTACTTGGTCTAGAAAGCTGTGCATAGGCTCGTTGGAAAGGTCTATTTCTGCTGAAGACACCAGTATTTGTCCCATTGCTGTGGGCTTTAAACTCACCAAGTTATGCATTTTTGAAATGTTGCTCTGCTGTAAATTAAAAGTAACGTCGGATTTTCTGAAGCTGTACATTTCAGTTGTTATCTCAGTTGTTACTTGGTCTAGAAAGCTGTGCATAGGCTCGTTGGAAAGGTCTATTTCTGCTGAAGACACCAGTATTTGTCCCATTGCTGTGGGCTTTAAACTCACCAAGTTATGCATTTTTGAAATGTTGCTCTGCTGTAAGTTACCATTAAAAGTAACGTCGGATTTTCTGAAGCTGTACATTTCAGTTGTTATCTCAGTTGTTACTTGGTCTAGAAAGCTGTGCATAGGCTCGTTGGAAAGGTCTATTTCTGCTGAAGACACCAGTATTTGTCCCATTGCTGTGGGCTTTAAACTCACCAAGTTATGCATTTTTGAAATGTTGCTGCTGCTTTAAGTTACCATTAAAAGTAACGTCGGATTTTCTGAAGCTGTACATTTCAGTTGTTATCTCAGTTGTTACTTGGTCTAGAAAGCTGTGCATAGGCTCGTTGGAAAGGTCTATTTCTGCTGAAGACACCAGTATTTGTCCCATTGCTGTGGGCTTTAAACTCACCAAGTTATGCATTTTTGAAATGTTGCTCTGCTGTAGACATTAAAAGTAACGTCGGATTTTCTGAAGCTGTACATTTCAGTTGTTATCTCAGTTGTTACTTGGTCTAGAAAGCTGTGCATAGGCTCGTTGGAAAGGTCTATTTCTGCTGAAGACACCAGTATTTGTCCCATTGCTGTGGGCTTTAAACTCACCAAGTTATGCATTTTTGAAATGTTGCTCTGCTGTAAATTAAAAGTAACGTCGGATTTTCTGAAGCTGTACATTTCAGTTGTTATCTCAGTTGTTACTTGGTCTAGAAAGCTGTGCATAGGCTCGTTGGAAAGGTCTATTTCTGCTGAAGACACCAGTATTTGTCCCATTGCTGTGGGCTTTAAACTCACCAAGTTATGCATTTTTGAAATGTTGCTCTGCTGTAAATTAAAAGTAACGTCGGATTTTCTGAAGCTGTACATTTCAGTTGTTATCTCAGTTGTTACTTGGTCTAGAAAGCTGTGCATAGGCTCGTTGGAAAGGTCTATTTCTGCTGAAGACACCAGTATTTGTCCCATTGCTGTGGGCTTTAAACTCACCAAGTTATGCATTTTTGAAATGTTGCTCTGCTGTATAGTTACCATTAAAAGTAACGTCGGATTTTCTGAAGCTGTACATTTCAGTTGTTATCTCAGTTGTTACTTGGTCTAGAAAGCTGTGCATAGGCTCGTTGGAAAGGTCTATTTCTGCTGAAGACACCAGTATTTGTCCCATTGCTGTGGGCTTTAAACTCACCAAGTTATGCATTTTTGAAATGTTGCTCTGCTGTAGACCATTAAAAGTAACGTCGGATTTTCTGAAGCTGTACATTTCAGTTGTTATCTCAGTTGTTACTTGGTCTAGAAAGCTGTGCATAGGCTCGTTGGAAAGGTCTATTTCTGCTGAAGACACCAGTATTTGTCCCATTGCTGTGGGCTTTAAACTCACCAAGTTATGCTGTTTTGAAATGTGGCAGCTGCTTTAAGTTACCATTAAAAGTAACGTCGGATTTTCTGAAGCTGTACATTTCAGTTGTTATCTCAGTTGTTACTTGGTCTAGAAAGCTGTGCATAGGCTCGTTGGAAAGGTCTATTTCTGCTGAAGACACCAGTATTTGTCCCATTGCTGTGGGCTTTAAACTCACCAAGTTATGCATTTTTGAAATGTTGCTCTGCTGTACAGTTACCATTAAAAGTAACGTCGGATTTTCTGAAGCTGTACATTTCAGTTGTTATCTCAGTTGTTACTTGGTCTAGAAAGCTGTGCATAGGCTCGTTGGAAAGGTCTATTTCTGCTGAAGACACCAGTATTTGTCCCATTGCTGTGGGCTTTAAACTCACCAAGTTATGCATTTTTGAAATGTTGCTCTGCTGTAAGTTACCATTAAAAGTAACGTCGGATTTTCTGAAGCTGTACATTTCAGTTGTTATCTCAGTTGTTACTTGGTCTAGAAAGCTGTGCATAGGCTCGTTGGAAAGGTCTATTTCTGCTGAAGACACCAGTATTTGTCCCATTGCTGTGGGCTTTAAACTCACCAAGTTATGCATTTTTGAAATGTTGCTCTGCTGTATACCATTAAAAGTAACGTCGGATTTTCTGAAGCTGTACATTTCAGTTGTTATCTCAGTTGTTACTTGGTCTAGAAAGCTGTGCATAGGCTCGTTGGAAAGGTCTATTTCTGCTGAAGACACCAGTATTTGTCCCATTGCTGTGGGCTTTAAACTCACCAAGTTATGCTGTTTTGAAATGTGGCAGCTGCTTTAAGTTACCATTAAAAGTAACGTCGGATTTTCTGAAGCTGTACATTTCAGTTGTTATCTCAGTTGTTACTTGGTCTAGAAAGCTGTGCATAGGCTCGTTGGAAAGGTCTATTTCTGCTGAAGACACCAGTATTTGTCCCATTGCTGTGGGCTTTAAACTCACCAAGTTATGCATTTTTGAAATGTTGCTCTGCTGTAAATTAAAAGTAACGTCGGATTTTCTGAAGCTGTACATTTCAGTTGTTATCTCAGTTGTTACTTGGTCTAGAAAGCTGTGCATAGGCTCGTTGGAAAGGTCTATTTCTGCTGAAGACACCAGTATTTGTCCCATTGCTGTGGGCTTTAAACTCACCAAGTTATGCATTTTTGAAATGTTGCTCTGCTTTAAGTTACCATTAAAAGTAACGTCGGATTTTCTGAAGCTGTACATTTCAGTTGTTATCTCAGTTGTTACTTGGTCTAGAAAGCTGTGCATAGGCTCGTTGGAAAGGTCTATTTCTGCTGAAGACACCAGTATTTGTCCCATTGCTGTGGGCTTTAAACTCACCAAGTTATGCATTTTTGAAATGTTGCTCTGCTTTAAGTTACCATTAAAAGTAACGTCGGATTTTCTGAAGCTGTACATTTCAGTTGTTATCTCAGTTGTTACTTGGTCTAGAAAGCTGTGCATAGGCTCGTTGGAAAGGTCTATTTCTGCTGAAGACACCAGTATTTGTCCCATTGCTGTGGGCTTTAAACTCACCAAGTTATGCATTTTTGAAATGTTGCTCTGCTGTAGAGTTACCATTAAAAGTAACGTCGGATTTTCTGAAGCTGTACATTTCAGTTGTTATCTCAGTTGTTACTTGGTCTAGAAAGCTGTGCATAGGCTCGTTGGAAAGGTCTATTTCTGCTGAAGACACCAGTATTTGTCCCATTGCTGTGGGCTTTAAACTCACCAAGTTATGCATTTTTGAAATGTTGCTCTGCTGTAAATTAAAAGTAACGTCGGATTTTCTGAAGCTGTACATTTCAGTTGTTATCTCAGTTGTTACTTGGTCTAGAAAGCTGTGCATAGGCTCGTTGGAAAGGTCTATTTCTGCTGAAGACACCAGTATTTGTCCCATTGCTGTGGGCTTTAAACTCACCAAGTTATGCATTTTTGAAATGTTGCTCTGCTGTAGAGTTACCATTAAAAGTAACGTCGGATTTTCTGAAGCTGTACATTTCAGTTGTTATCTCAGTTGTTACTTGGTCTAGAAAGCTGTGCATAGGCTCGTTGGAAAGGTCTATTTCTGCTGAAGACACCAGTATTTGTCCCATTGCTGTGGGCTTTAAACTCACCAAGTTATGCATTTTTGAAATGTTGCTCTGCTGTAGAGTTACCATTAAAAGTAACGTCGGATTTTCTGAAGCTGTACATTTCAGTTGTTATCTCAGTTGTTACTTGGTCTAGAAAGCTGTGCATAGGCTCGTTGGAAAGGTCTATTTCTGCTGAAGACACCAGTATTTGTCCCATTGCTGTGGGCTTTAAACTCACCAAGTTATGCATTTTTGAAATGTTGCTCTGCTGTAAATTAAAAGTAACGTCGGATTTTCTGAAGCTGTACATTTCAGTTGTTATCTCAGTTGTTACTTGGTCTAGAAAGCTGTGCATAGGCTCGTTGGAAAGGTCTATTTCTGCTGAAGACACCAGTATTTGTCCCATTGCTGTGGGCTTTAAACTCACCAAGTTATGCATTTTTGAAATGTTGCTCTGCTGTAGAATTAAAAGTAACGTCGGATTTTCTGAAGCTGTACATTTCAGTTGTTATCTCAGTTGTTACTTGGTCTAGAAAGCTGTGCATAGGCTCGTTGGAAAGGTCTATTTCTGCTGAAGACACCAGTATTTGTCCCATTGCTGTGGGCTTTAAACTCACCAAGTTATGCATTTTTGAAATGTTGCTCTGCTGTAAATTAAAAGTAACGTCGGATTTTCTGAAGCTGTACATTTCAGTTGTTATCTCAGTTGTTACTTGGTCTAGAAAGCTGTGCATAGGCTCGTTGGAAAGGTCTATTTCTGCTGAAGACACCAGTATTTGTCCCATTGCTGTGGGCTTTAAACTCACCAAGTTATGCATTTTTGAAATGTTGCTCTGCTGTAAATTAAAAGTAACGTCGGATTTTCTGAAGCTGTACATTTCAGTTGTTATCTCAGTTGTTACTTGGTCTAGAAAGCTGTGCATAGGCTCGTTGGAAAGGTCTATTTCTGCTGAAGACACCAGTATTTGTCCCATTGCTGTGGGCTTTAAACTCACCAAGTTATGCATTTTTGAAATGTTGCTCTGCTGTATACATTAAAAGTAACGTCGGATTTTCTGAAGCTGTACATTTCAGTTGTTATCTCAGTTGTTACTTGGTCTAGAAAGCTGTGCATAGGCTCGTTGGAAAGGTCTATTTCTGCTGAAGACACCAGTATTTGTCCCATTGCTGTGGGCTTTAAACTCACCAAGTTATGCATTTTTGAAATGTTGCTCTGCTGTAAGTTACCATTAAAAGTAACGTCGGATTTTCTGAAGCTGTACATTTCAGTTGTTATCTCAGTTGTTACTTGGTCTAGAAAGCTGTGCATAGGCTCGTTGGAAAGGTCTATTTCTGCTGAAGACACCAGTATTTGTCCCATTGCTGTGGGCTTTAAACTCACCAAGTTATGCATTTTTGAAATGTTGCTCTGCTGTAAATTAAAAGTAACGTCGGATTTTCTGAAGCTGTACATTTCAGTTGTTATCTCAGTTGTTACTTGGTCTAGAAAGCTGTGCATAGGCTCGTTGGAAAGGTCTATTTCTGCTGAAGACACCAGTATTTGTCCCATTGCTGTGGGCTTTAAACTCACCAAGTTATGCATTTTTGAAATGTTGCTCTGCTTTAAGTTACCATTAAAAGTAACGTCGGATTTTCTGAAGCTGTACATTTCAGTTGTTATCTCAGTTGTTACTTGGTCTAGAAAGCTGTGCATAGGCTCGTTGGAAAGGTCTATTTCTGCTGAAGACACCAGTATTTGTCCCATTGCTGTGGGCTTTAAACTCACCAAGTTATGCATTTTTGAAATGTTGCTCTGCTGTAACCATTAAAAGTAACGTCGGATTTTCTGAAGCTGTACATTTCAGTTGTTATCTCAGTTGTTACTTGGTCTAGAAAGCTGTGCATAGGCTCGTTGGAAAGGTCTATTTCTGCTGAAGACACCAGTATTTGTCCCATTGCTGTGGGCTTTAAACTCACCAAGTTATGCATTTTTGAAATGTTGCTCTGCTGTAAATTAAAAGTAACGTCGGATTTTCTGAAGCTGTACATTTCAGTTGTTATCTCAGTTGTTACTTGGTCTAGAAAGCTGTGCATAGGCTCGTTGGAAAGGTCTATTTCTGCTGAAGACACCAGTATTTGTCCCATTGCTGTGGGCTTTAAACTCACCAAGTTATGCATTTTTGAAATGTTGCTCTGCTGTAAATTAAAAGTAACGTCGGATTTTCTGAAGCTGTACATTTCAGTTGTTATCTCAGTTGTTACTTGGTCTAGAAAGCTGTGCATAGGCTCGTTGGAAAGGTCTATTTCTGCTGAAGACACCAGTATTTGTCCCATTGCTGTGGGCTTTAAACTCACCAAGTTATGCATTTTTGAAATGTTGCTCTGCTGTAAATTAAAAGTAACGTCGGATTTTCTGAAGCTGTACATTTCAGTTGTTATCTCAGTTGTTACTTGGTCTAGAAAGCTGTGCATAGGCTCGTTGGAAAGGTCTATTTCTGCTGAAGACACCAGTATTTGTCCCATTGCTGTGGGCTTTAAACTCACCAAGTTATGCATTTTTGAAATGTTGCTCTGCTGTAAGTTACCATTAAAAGTAACGTCGGATTTTCTGAAGCTGTACATTTCAGTTGTTATCTCAGTTGTTACTTGGTCTAGAAAGCTGTGCATAGGCTCGTTGGAAAGGTCTATTTCTGCTGAAGACACCAGTATTTGTCCCATTGCTGTGGGCTTTAAACTCACCAAGTTATGCATTTTTGAAATGTTGCTCTGCTGTATACCATTAAAAGTAACGTCGGATTTTCTGAAGCTGTACATTTCAGTTGTTATCTCAGTTGTTACTTGGTCTAGAAAGCTGTGCATAGGCTCGTTGGAAAGGTCTATTTCTGCTGAAGACACCAGTATTTGTCCCATTGCTGTGGGCTTTAAACTCACCAAGTTATGCATTTTTGAAATGTTGCTCTGCTGTAAATTAAAAGTAACGTCGGATTTTCTGAAGCTGTACATTTCAGTTGTTATCTCAGTTGTTACTTGGTCTAGAAAGCTGTGCATAGGCTCGTTGGAAAGGTCTATTTCTGCTGAAGACACCAGTATTTGTCCCATTGCTGTGGGCTTTAAACTCACCAAGTTATGCATTTTTGAAATGTTGCTCTGCTGTAAATTAAAAGTAACGTCGGATTTTCTGAAGCTGTACATTTCAGTTGTTATCTCAGTTGTTACTTGGTCTAGAAAGCTGTGCATAGGCTCGTTGGAAAGGTCTATTTCTGCTGAAGACACCAGTATTTGTCCCATTGCTGTGGGCTTTAAACTCACCAAGTTATGCATTTTTGAAATGTTGCTCTGCTGTAAATTAAAAGTAACGTCGGATTTTCTGAAGCTGTACATTTCAGTTGTTATCTCAGTTGTTACTTGGTCTAGAAAGCTGTGCATAGGCTCGTTGGAAAGGTCTATTTCTGCTGAAGACACCAGTATTTGTCCCATTGCTGTGGGCTTTAAACTCACCAAGTTATGCATTTTTGAAATGTTGCTCTGCTTTAAGTTACCATTAAAAGTAACGTCGGATTTTCTGAAGCTGTACATTTCAGTTGTTATCTCAGTTGTTACTTGGTCTAGAAAGCTGTGCATAGGCTCGTTGGAAAGGTCTATTTCTGCTGAAGACACCAGTATTTGTCCCATTGCTGTGGGCTTTAAACTCACCAAGTTATGCATTTTTGAAATGTTGCTCTGCTGTAACCATTAAAAGTAACGTCGGATTTTCTGAAGCTGTACATTTCAGTTGTTATCTCAGTTGTTACTTGGTCTAGAAAGCTGTGCATAGGCTCGTTGGAAAGGTCTATTTCTGCTGAAGACACCAGTATTTGTCCCATTGCTGTGGGCTTTAAACTCACCAAGTTATGCATTTTTGAAATGTTGCTCTGCTGTAAATTAAAAGTAACGTCGGATTTTCTGAAGCTGTACATTTCAGTTGTTATCTCAGTTGTTACTTGGTCTAGAAAGCTGTGCATAGGCTCGTTGGAAAGGTCTATTTCTGCTGAAGACACCAGTATTTGTCCCATTGCTGTGGGCTTTAAACTCACCAAGTTATGCATTTTTGAAATGTTGCTCTGCTGTAAATTAAAAGTAACGTCGGATTTTCTGAAGCTGTACATTTCAGTTGTTATCTCAGTTGTTACTTGGTCTAGAAAGCTGTGCATAGGCTCGTTGGAAAGGTCTATTTCTGCTGAAGACACCAGTATTTGTCCCATTGCTGTGGGCTTTAAACTCACCAAGTTATGCATTTTTGAAATGTTGCTCTGCTGTAAATTAAAAGTAACGTCGGATTTTCTGAAGCTGTACATTTCAGTTGTTATCTCAGTTGTTACTTGGTCTAGAAAGCTGTGCATAGGCTCGTTGGAAAGGTCTATTTCTGCTGAAGACACCAGTATTTGTCCCATTGCTGTGGGCTTTAAACTCACCAAGTTATGCATTTTTGAAATGTTGCTCTGCTGTAAATTAAAAGTAACGTCGGATTTTCTGAAGCTGTACATTTCAGTTGTTATCTCAGTTGTTACTTGGTCTAGAAAGCTGTGCATAGGCTCGTTGGAAAGGTCTATTTCTGCTGAAGACACCAGTATTTGTCCCATTGCTGTGGGCTTTAAACTCACCAAGTTATGCATTTTTGAAATGTTGCTCTGCTGTAACCATTAAAAGTAACGTCGGATTTTCTGAAGCTGTACATTTCAGTTGTTATCTCAGTTGTTACTTGGTCTAGAAAGCTGTGCATAGGCTCGTTGGAAAGGTCTATTTATGCTGAAGACACCAGTATTTGTCCCATTGCTGTGGGCTTTAAACTCACCAAGTTATGCATTTTTGAAATGTTGCTCTGCTGTAAATTAAAAGTAACGTCGGATTTTCTGAAGCTGTACATTTCAGTTGTTATCTCAGTTGTTACTTGGTCTAGAAAGCTGTGCATAGGCTCGTTGGAAAGGTCTATTTCTGCTGAAGACACCAGTATTTGTCCCATTGCTGTGGGCTTTAAACTCACCAAGTTATGCATTTTTGAAATGTTGCTCTGCTGTAAATTAAAAGTAACGTCGGATTTTCTGAAGCTGTACATTTCAGTTGTTATCTCAGTTGTTACTTGGTCTAGAAAGCTGTGCATAGGCTCGTTGGAAAGGTCTATTTCTGCTGAAGACACCAGTATTTGTCCCATTGCTGTGGGCTTTAAACTCACCAAGTTATGCATTTTTGAAATGTTGCTCTGCTGTAGAGTTACCATTAAAAGTAACGTCGGATTTTCTGAAGCTGTACATTTCAGTTGTTATCTCAGTTGTTACTTGGTCTAGAAAGCTGTGCATAGGCTCGTTGGAAAGGTCTATTTCTGCTGAAGACACCAGTATTTGTCCCATTGCTGTGGGCTTTAAACTCACCAAGTTATGCATTTTTGAAATGTTGCTCTGCTGTAAATTAAAAGTAACGTCGGATTTTCTGAAGCTGTACATTTCAGTTGTTATCTCAGTTGTTACTTGGTCTAGAAAGCTGTGCATAGGCTCGTTGGAAAGGTCTATTTATGCTGAAGACACCAGTATTTGTCCCATTCCTGTGGGCTTTAAACTCACCAAGTTATGCATTTTTGAAATGTTGCTCTGCTGTAAATTAAAAGTAACGTCGGATTTTCTGAAGCTGTACATTTCAGTTGTTATCTCAGTTGTTACTTGGTCTAGAAAGCTGTGCATAGGCTCGTTGGAAAGGTCTATTTCTGCTGAAGACACCAGTATTTGTCCCATTGCTGTGGGCTTTAAACTCACCAAGTTATGCATTTTTGAAATGTTGCTCTGCTGTAAATTAAAAGTAACGTCGGATTTTCTGAAGCTGTACATTTCAGTTGTTATCTCAGTTGTTACTTGGTCTAGAAAGCTGTGCATAGGCTCGTTGGAAAGGTCTATTTCTGCTGAAGACACCAGTATTTGTCCCATTGCTGTGGGCTTTAAACTCACCAAGTTATGCATTTTTGAAATGTTGCTCTGCTGTAAGTTACCATTAAAAGTAACGTCGGATTTTCTGAAGCTGTACATTTCAGTTGTTATCTCAGTTGTTACTTGGTCTAGAAAGCTGTGCATAGGCTCGTTGGAAAGGTCTATTTCTGCTGAAGACACCAGTATTTGTCCCATTGCTGTGGGCTTTAAACTCACCAAGTTATGCATTTTTGAAATGTTGCTCTGCTGTAAATTAAAAGTAACGTCGGATTTTCTGAAGCTGTACATTTCAGTTGTTATCTCAGTTGTTACTTGGTCTAGAAAGCTGTGCATAGGCTCGTTGGAAAGGTCTATTTCTGCTGAAGACACCAGTATTTGTCCCATTGCTGTGGGCTTTAAACTCACCAAGTTATGCATTTTTGAAATGTTGCTCTGCTGTAAATTAAAAGTAACGTCGGATTTTCTGAAGCTGTACATTTCAGTTGTTATCTCAGTTGTTACTTGGTCTAGAAAGCTGTGCATAGGCTCGTTGGAAAGGTCTATTTCTGCTGAAGACACCAGTATTTGTCCCATTGCTGTGGGCTTTAAACTCACCAAGTTATGCATTTTTGAAATGTTGCTCTGCTGTAAGTTACCATTAAAAGTAACGTCGGATTTTCTGAAGCTGTACATTTCAGTTGTTATCTCAGTTGTTACTTGGTCTAGAAAGCTGTGCATAGGCTCGTTGGAAAGGTCTATTTCTGCTGAAGACACCAGTATTTGTCCCATTGCTGTGGGCTTTAAACTCACCAAGTTATGCATTTTTGAAATGTTGCTCTGCTGTAAATTAAAAGTAACGTCGGATTTTCTGAAGCTGTACATTTCAGTTGTTATCTCAGTTGTTACTTGGTCTAGAAAGCTGTGCATAGGCTCGTTGGAAAGGTCTATTTCTGCTGAAGACACCAGTATTTGTCCCATTGCTGTGGGCTTTAAACTCACCAAGTTATGCATTTTTGAAATGTTGCTCTGCTTTAAGTTACCATTAAAAGTAACGTCGGATTTTCTGAAGCTGTACATTTCAGTTGTTATCTCAGTTGTTACTTGGTCTAGAAAGCTGTGCATAGGCTCGTTGGAAAGGTCTATTTCTGCTGAAGACACCAGTATTTGTCCCATTGCTGTGGGCTTTAAACTCACCAAGTTATGCATTTTTGAAATGTTGCTCTGCTGTAAATTAAAAGTAACGTCGGATTTTCTGAAGCTGTACATTTCAGTTGTTATCTCAGTTGTTACTTGGTCTAGAAAGCTGTGCATAGGCTCGTTGGAAAGGTCTATTTCTGCTGAAGACACCAGTATTTGTCCCATTGCTGTGGGCTTTAAACTCACCAAGTTATGCATTTTTGAAATGTTGCTCTGCTGTAAGTTACCATTAAAAGTAACGTCGGATTTTCTGAAGCTGTACATTTCAGTTGTTATCTCAGTTGTTACTTGGTCTAGAAAGCTGTGCATAGGCTCGTTGGAAAGGTCTATTTCTGCTGAAGACACCAGTATTTGTCCCATTGCTGTGGGCTTTAAACTCACCAAGTTATGCATTTTTGAAATGTTGCTCTGCTGTAAATTAAAAGTAACGTCGGATTTTCTGAAGCTGTACATTTCAGTTGTTATCTCAGTTGTTACTTGGTCTAGAAAGCTGTGCATAGGCTCGTTGGAAAGGTCTATTTCTGCTGAAGACACCAGTATTTGTCCCATTGCTGTGGGCTTTAAACTCACCAAGTTATGCATTTTTGAAATGTTGCTCTGCTTTAAGTTACCATTAAAAGTAACGTCGGATTTTCTGAAGCTGTACATTTCAGTTGTTATCTCAGTTGTTACTTGGTCTAGAAAGCTGTGCATAGGCTCGTTGGAAAGGTCTATTTCTGCTGAAGACACCAGTATTTGTCCCATTGCTGTGGGCTTTAAACTCACCAAGTTATGCATTTTTGAAATGTTGCTCTGCTGTAAGTTACCATTAAAAGTAACGTCGGATTTTCTGAAGCTGTACATTTCAGTTGTTATCTCAGTTGTTACTTGGTCTAGAAAGCTGTGCATAGGCTCGTTGGAAAGGTCTATTTCTGCTGAAGACACCAGTATTTGTCCCATTGCTGTGGGCTTTAAACTCACCAAGTTATGCATTTTTGAAATGTTGCTCTGCTGTAAATTAAAAGTAACGTCGGATTTTCTGAAGCTGTACATTTCAGTTGTTATCTCAGTTGTTACTTGGTCTAGAAAGCTGTGCATAGGCTCGTTGGAAAGGTCTATTTCTGCTGAAGACACCAGTATTTGTCCCATTGCTGTGGGCTTTAAACTCACCAAGTTATGCATTTTTGAAATGTTGCTCTGCTTTAAGTTACCATTAAAAGTAACGTCGGATTTTCTGAAGCTGTACATTTCAGTTGTTATCTCAGTTGTTACTTGGTCTAGAAAGCTGTGCATAGGCTCGTTGGAAAGGTCTATTTCTGCTGAAGACACCAGTATTTGTCCCATTGCTGTGGGCTTTAAACTCACCAAGTTATGCATTTTTGAAATGTTGCTCTGCTGTAAATTAAAAGTAACGTCGGATTTTCTGAAGCTGTACATTTCAGTTGTTATCTCAGTTGTTACTTGGTCTAGAAAGCTGTGCATAGGCTCGTTGGAAAGGTCTATTTCTGCTGAAGACACCAGTATTTGTCCCATTGCTGTGGGCTTTAAACTCACCAAGTTATGCATTTTTGAAATGTTGCTCTGCTGTAAGTTACCATTAAAAGTAACGTCGGATTTTCTGAAGCTGTACATTTCAGTTGTTATCTCAGTTGTTACTTGGTCTAGAAAGCTGTGCATAGGCTCGTTGGAAAGGTCTATTTCTGCTGAAGACACCAGTATTTGTCCCATTGCTGTGGGCTTTAAACTCACCAAGTTATGCATTTTTGAAATGTTGCTCTGCTGTAAATTAAAAGTAACGTCGGATTTTCTGAAGCTGTACATTTCAGTTGTTATCTCAGTTGTTACTTGGTCTAGAAAGCTGTGCATAGGCTCGTTGGAAAGGTCTATTTCTGCTGAAGACACCAGTATTTGTCCCATTGCTGTGGGCTTTAAACTCACCAAGTTATGCATTTTTGAAATGTTGCTCTGCTGTAACCATTAAAAGTAACGTCGGATTTTCTGAAGCTGTACATTTCAGTTGTTATCTCAGTTGTTACTTGGTCTAGAAAGCTGTGCATAGGCTCGTTGGAAAGGTCTATTTCTGCTGAAGACACCAGTATTTGTCCCATTGCTGTGGGCTTTAAACTCACCAAGTTATGCATTTTTGAAATGTTGCTCTGCTGTAAATTAAAAGTAACGTCGGATTTTCTGAAGCTGTACATTTCAGTTGTTATCTCAGTTGTTACTTGGTCTAGAAAGCTGTGCATAGGCTCGTTGGAAAGGTCTATTTCTGCTGAAGACACCAGTATTTGTCCCATTGCTGTGGGCTTTAAACTCACCAAGTTATGCATTTTTGAAATGTTGCTCTGCTGTAAATTAAAAGTAACGTCGGATTTTCTGAAGCTGTACATTTCAGTTGTTATCTCAGTTGTTACTTGGACTAGAAAGCTGTGCATAGGCTCGTTGGAAAGGTCTATTTATGCTGAAGACACCAGTATTTGTCTCATTGCTGTGGGCTTTAAACTCACCAAGTTATGCTGTTTTGAAATGTGGCAGCTGCTTTAAGTTACCATTAAAAGTAACGTCGGATTTTCTGAAGCTGTACATTTCAGTTGTTATCTCAGTTGTTACTTGGTCTAGAAAGCTGTGCATAGGCTCGTTGGAAAGGTCTATTTCTGCTGAAGACACCAGTATTTGTCCCATTGCTGTGGGCTTTAAACTCACCAAGTTATGCATTTTTGAAATGTTGCTCTGCTTTAAGTTACCATTAAAAGTAACGTCGGATCTTCTGAAGCTGTACATTTCAGTTGTTATCTCAGTTGTTACTTGGTCTAGAAAGCTGTGCATAGGCTCGTTGGAAAGGTCTATTTCTGCTGAAGACACCAGTATTTGTCCCATTGCTGTGGGCTTTAAACTCACCAAGTTATGCATTTTTGAAATGTTGCTCTGCTGTAAATTAAAAGTAACGTCGGATTTTCTGAAGCTGTACATTTCAGTTGTTATCTCAGTTGTTACTTGGTCTAGAAAGCTGTGCATAGGCTCGTTGGAAAGGTCTATTTCTGCTGAAGACACCAGTATTTGTCCCATTGCTGTGGGCTTTAAACTCACCAAGTTATGCATTTTTGAAATGTTGCTCTGCTTTAAGTTACCATTAAAAGTAACGTCGGATTTTCTGAAGCTGTACATTTCAGTTGTTATCTCAGTTGTTACTTGGTCTAGAAAGCTGTGCATAGGCTCGTTGGAAAGGTCTATTTCTGCTGAAGACACCAGTATTTGTCCCATTGCTGTGGGCTTTAAACTCACCAAGTTATGCATTTTTGAAATGTTGCTCTGCTGTAAGTTACCATTAAAAGTAACGTCGGATTTTCTGAAGCTGTACATTTCAGTTGTTATCTCAGTTGTTACTTGGTCTAGAAAGCTGTGCATAGGCTCGTTGGAAAGGTCTATTTCTGCTGAAGACACCAGTATTTGTCCCATTGCTGTGGGCTTTAAACTCACCAAGTTATGCATTTTTGAAATGTTGCTCTGCTGTAAATTAAAAGTAACGTCGGATTTTCTGAAGCTGTACATTTCAGTTGTTATCTCAGTTGTTACTTGGTCTAGAAAGCTGTGCATAGGCTCGTTGGAAAGGTCTATTTCTGCTGAAGACACCAGTATTTGTCCCATTGCTGTGGGCTTTAAACTCACCAAGTTATGCATTTTTGAAATGTTGCTCTGCTGTAAGTTACCATTAAAAGTAACGTCGGATTTTCTGAAGCTGTACATTTCAGTTGTTATCTCAGTTGTTACTTGGTCTAGAAAGCTGTGCATAGGCTCGTTGGAAAGGTCTATTTCTGCTGAAGACACCAGTATTTGTCCCATTGCTGTGGGCTTTAAACTCACCAAGTTATGCATTTTTGAAATGTTGCTCTGCTGTAAATTAAAAGTAACGTCGGATTTTCTGAAGCTGTACATTTCAGTTGTTATCTCAGTTGTTACTTGGTCTAGAAAGCTGTGCATAGGCTCGTTGGAAAGGTCTATTTCTGCTGAAGACACCAGTATTTGTCCCATTGCTGTGGGCTTTAAACTCACCAAGTTATGCATTTTTGAAATGTGGCAGCTGCTTTAAGTTACCATTAAAAGTAACGTCGGATTTTCTGAAGCTGTACATTTCAGTTGTTATCTCAGTTGTTACTTGGTCTAGAAAGCTGTGCATAGGCTCGTTGGAAAGGTCTATTTCTGCTGAAGACACCAGTATTTGTCCCATTGCTGTGGGCTTTAAACTCACCAAGTTATGCATTTTTGAAATGTTGCTCTGCTTTAAGTTACCATTAAAAGTAACGTCGGATTTTCTGAAGCTGTACATTTCAGTTGTTATCTCAGTTGTTACTTGGTCTAGAAAGCTGTGCATAGGCTCGTTGGAAAGGTCTATTTCTGCTGAAGACACCAGTATTTGTCCCATTGCTGTGGGCTTTAAACTCACCAAGTTATGCATTTTTGAAATGTTGCTCTGCTGTAAATTAAAAGTAACGTCGGATTTTCTGAAGCTGTACATTTCAGTTGTTATCTCAGTTGTTACTTGGTCTAGAAAGCTGTGCATAGGCTCGTTGGAAAGGTCTATTTCTGCTGAAGACACCAGTATTTGTCCCATTGCTGTGGGCTTTAAACTCACCAAGTTATGCATTTTTGAAATGTTGCTCTGCTTTAAGTTACCATTAAAAGTAACGTCGGATTTTCTGAAGCTGTACATTTCAGTTGTTATCTCAGTTGTTACTTGGTCTAGAAAGCTGTGCATAGGCTCGTTGGAAAGGTCTATTTCTGCTGAAGACACCAGTATTTGTCCCATTGCTGTGGGCTTTAAACTCACCAAGTTATGCATTTTTGAAATGTTGCTCTGCTGTAAATTAAAAGTAACGTCGGATTTTCTGAAGCTGTACATTTCAGTTGTTATCTCAGTTGTTACTTGGTCTAGAAAGCTGTGCATAGGCTCGTTGGAAAGGTCTATTTCTGCTGAAGACACCAGTATTTGTCCCATTGCTGTGGGCTTTAAACTCACCAAGTTATGCATTTTTGAAATGTTGCTCTGCTGTAAGTTACCATTAAAAGTAACGTCGGATTTTCTGAAGCTGTACATTTCAGTTGTTATCTCAGTTGTTACTTGGTCTAGAAAGCTGTGCATAGGCTCGTTGGAAAGGTCTATTTCTGCTGAAGACACCAGTATTTGTCCCATTGCTGTGGGCTTTAAACTCACCAAGTTATGCATTTTTGAAATGTGGCAGCTGCTTTAAGTTACCATTAAAAGTAACGTCGGATTTTCTGAAGCTGTACATTTCAGTTGTTATCTCAGTTGTTACTTGGTCTAGAAAGCTGTGCATAGGCTCGTTGGAAAGGTCTATTTCTGCTGAAGACACCAGTATTTGTCCCATTGCTGTGGGCTTTAAACTCACCAAGTTATGCATTTTTGAAATGTTGCTCTGCTTTAAGTTACCATTAAAAGTAACGTCGGATTTTCTGAAGCTGTACATTTCAGTTGTTATCTCAGTTGTTACTTGGTCTAGAAAGCTGTGCATAGGCTCGTTGGAAAGGTCTATTTATGCTGAAGACACCAGTATTTGTCCCATTGCTGTGGGCTTTAAACTCACCAAGTTATGCATTTTTGAAATGTTGCTCTGCTGTAAATTAAAAGTAACGTCGGATTTTCTGAAGCTGTACATTTCAGTTGTTATCTCAGTTGTTACTTGGTCTAGAAAGCTGTGCATAGGCTCGTTGGAAAGGTCTATTTCTGCTGAAGACACCAGTATTTGTCCCATTGCTGTGGGCTTTAAACTCACCAAGTTATGCATTTTTGAAATGTTGCTGCTGCTTTAAGTTACCATTAAAAGTAACGTCGGATTTTCTGAAGCTGTACATTTCAGTTGTTATCTCAGTTGTTACTTGGTCTAGAAAGCTGTGCATAGGCTCGTTGGAAAGGTCTATTTCTGCTGAAGACACCAGTATTTGTCCCATTGCTGTGGGCTTTAAACTCACCAAGTTATGCATTTTTGAAATGTTGCTCTGCTGTAAATTAAAAGTAACGTCGGATTTTCTGAAGCTGTACATTTCAGTTGTTATCTCAGTTGTTACTTGGTCTAGAAAGCTGTGCATAGGCTCGTTGGAAAGGTCTATTTCTGCTGAAGACACCAGTATTTGTCCCATTGCTGTGGGCTTTAAACTCACCAAGTTATGCATTTTTGAAATGTTGCTCTGCTGTAAGTTACCATTAAAAGTAACGTCGGATTTTCTGAAGCTGTACATTTCAGTTGTTATCTCAGTTGTTACTTGGTCTAGAAAGCTGTGCATAGGCTCGTTGGAAAGGTCTATTTATGCTGAAGACACCAGTATTTGTCCCATTGCTGTGGGCTTTAAACTCACCAAGTTATGCATTTTTGAAATGTGGCAGCTGCTTTAAGTTACCATTAAAAGTAACGTCGGATTTTCTGAAGCTGTACATTTCAGTTGTTATCTCAGTTGTTACTTGGTCTAGAAAGCTGTGCATAGGCTCGTTGGAAAGGTCTATTTCTGCTGAAGACACCAGTATTTGTCCCATTGCTGTGGGCTTTAAACTCACCAAGTTATGCATTTTTGAAATGTTGCTCTGCTTTAAGTTACCATTAAAAGTAACGTCGGATTTTCTGAAGCTGTACATTTCAGTTGTTATCTCAGTTGTTACTTGGTCTAGAAAGCTGTGCATAGGCTCGTTGGAAAGGTCTATTTATGCTGAAGACACCAGTATTTGTCCCATTGCTGTGGGCTTTAAACTCACCAAGTTATGCATTTTTGAAATGTTGCTCTGCTGTAAATTAAAAGTAACGTCGGATTTTCTGAAGCTGTACATTTCAGTTGTTATCTCAGTTGTTACTTGGTCTAGAAAGCTGTGCATAGGCTCGTTGGAAAGGTCTATTTCTGCTGAAGACACCAGTATTTGTCCCATTGCTGTGGGCTTTAAACTCACCAAGTTATGCATTTTTGAAATGTTGCTCTGCTGTAAGTTACCATTAAAAGTAACGTCGGATTTTCTGAAGCTGTACATTTCAGTTGTTATCTCAGTTGTTACTTGGTCTAGAAAGCTGTGCATAGGCTCGTTGGAAAGGTCTATTTCTGCTGAAGACACCAGTATTTGTCCCATTGCTGTGGGCTTTAAACTCACCAAGTTATGCATTTTTGAAATGTTGCTCTGCTGTAAATTAAAAGTAACGTCGGATTTTCTGAAGCTGTACATTTCAGTTGTTATCTCAGTTGTTACTTGGTCTAGAAAGCTGTGCATAGGCTCGTTGGAAAGGTCTATTTCTGCTGAAGACACCAGTATTTGTCCCATTGCTGTGGGCTTTAAACTCACCAAGTTATGCATTTTTGAAATGTTGCTCTGCTTTAAGTTACCATTAAAAGTAACGTCGGATTTTCTGAAGCTGTACATTTCAGTTGTTATCTCAGTTGTTACTTGGTCTAGAAAGCTGTGCATAGGCTCGTTGGAAAGGTCTATTTCTGCTGAAGACACCAGTATTTGTCCCATTGCTGTGGGCTTTAAACTCACCAAGTTATGCATTTTTGAAATGTTGCTCTGCTGTAAATTAAAAGTAACGTCGGATTTTCTGAAGCTGTACATTTCAGTTGTTATCTCAGTTGTTACTTGGTCTAGAAAGCTGTGCATAGGCTCGTTGGAAAGGTCTATTTCTGCTGAAGACACCAGTATTTGTCCCATTGCTGTGGGCTTTAAACTCACCAAGTTATGCATTTTTGAAATGTTGCTCTGCTGTAAGTTACCATTAAAAGTAACGTCGGATTTTCTGAAGCTGTACATTTCAGTTGTTATCTCAGTTGTTACTTGGTCTAGAAAGCTGTGCATAGGCTCGTTGGAAAGGTCTATTTCTGCTGAAGACACCAGTATTTGTCCCATTGCTGTGGGCTTTAAACTCACCAAGTTATGCATTTTTGAAATGTTGCTCTGCTGTAAATTAAAAGTAACGTCGGATTTTCTGAAGCTGTACATTTCAGTTGTTATCTCAGTTGTTACTTGGTCTAGAAAGCTGTGCATAGGCTCGTTGGAAAGGTCTATTTCTGCTGAAGACACCAGTATTTGTCCCATTGCTGTGGGCTTTAAACTCACCAAGTTATGCATTTTTGAAATGTTGCTCTGCTGTAAATTAAAAGTAACGTCGGATTTTCTGAAGCTGTACATTTCAGTTGTTATCTCAGTTGTTACTTGGTCTAGAAAGCTGTGCATAGGCTCGTTGGAAAGGTCTATTTCTGCTGAAGACACCAGTATTTGTCCCATTGCTGTGGGCTTTAAACTCACCAAGTTATGCATTTTTGAAATGTTGCTCTGCTGTATAGTTACCATTAAAAGTAACGTCGGATTTTCTGAAGCTGTACATTTCAGTTGTTATCTCAGTTGTTACTTGGTCTAGAAAGCTGTGCATAGGCTCGTTGGAAAGGTCTATTTATGCTGAAGACACCAGTATTTGTCCCATTGCTGTGGGCTTTAAACTCACCAAGTTATGCATTTTTGAAATGTGGCAGCTGCTTTAAGTTACCATTAAAAGTAACGTCGGATTTTCTGAAGCTGTACATTTCAGTTGTTATCTCAGTTGTTACTTGGTCTAGAAAGCTGTGCATAGGCTCGTTGGAAAGGTCTATTTCTGCTGAAGACACCAGTATTTGTCCCATTGCTGTGGGCTTTAAACTCACCAAGTTATGCATTTTTGAAATGTGGCTCTGCTGTAAATTAAAAGTAACGTCGGATTTTCTGAAGCTGTACATTTCAGTTGTTATCTCAGTTGTTACTTGGTCTAGAAAGCTGTGCATAGGCTCGTTGGAAAGGTCTATTTATGCTGAAGACACCAGTATTTGTCCCATTGCTGTGGGCTTTAAACTCACCAAGTTATGCATTTTTGAAATGTTGCTCTGCTGTAAATTAAAAGTAACGTCGGATTTTCTGAAGCTGTACATTTCAGTTGTTATCTCAGTTGTTACTTGGTCTAGAAAGCTGTGCATAGGCTCGTTGGAAAGGTCTATTTCTGCTGAAGACACCAGTATTTGTCCCATTGCTGTGGGCTTTAAACTCACCAAGTTATGCATTTTTGAAATGTGGCAGCTGCTTTAAGTTACCATTAAAAGTAACGTCGGATTTTCTGAAGCTGTACATTTCAGTTGTTATCTCAGTTGTTACTTGGTCTAGAAAGCTGTGCATAGGCTCGTTGGAAAGGTCTATTTCTGCTGAAGACACCAGTATTTGTCCCATTGCTGTGGGCTTTAAACTCACCAAGTTATGCATTTTTGAAATGTTGCTCTGCTTTAAGTTACCATTAAAAGTAACGTCGGATTTTCTGAAGCTGTACATTTCAGTTGTTATCTCAGTTGTTACTTGGTCTAGAAAGCTGTGCATAGGCTCGTTGGAAAGGTCTATTTCTGCTGAAGACACCAGTATTTGTCCCATTGCTGTGGGCTTTAAACTCACCAAGTTATGCATTTTTGAAATGTTGCTCTGCTGTAAGTTACCATTAAAAGTAACGTCGGATTTTCTGAAGCTGTACATTTCAGTTGTTATCTCAGTTGTTACTTGGTCTAGAAAGCTGTGCATAGGCTCGTTGGAAAGGTCTATTTCTGCTGAAGACACCAGTATTTGTCCCATTGCTGTGGGCTTTAAACTCACCAAGTTATGCATTTTTGAAATGTGGCAGCTGCTTTAAGTTACCATTAAAAGTAACGTCGGATTTTCTGAAGCTGTACATTTCAGTTGTTATCTCAGTTGTTACTTGGTCTAGAAAGCTGTGCATAGGCTCGTTGGAAAGGTCTATTTCTGCTGAAGACACCAGTATTTGTCCCATTGCTGTGGGCTTTAGACTCACCAAGTTATGCATTTTTGAAATGTTGCTCTGCTGTAAGTTACCATTAAAAGTAACGTCGGATTTTCTGAAGCTGTACATTTCAGTTGTTATCTCAGTTGTTACTTGGTCTAGAAAGCTGTGCATAGGCTCGTTGGAAAGGTCTATTTATGCTGAAGACACCAGTATTTGTCCCATTGCTGTGGGCTTTAAACTCACCAAGTTATGCATTTTTGAAATGTTGCTCTGCTGTAAATTAAAAGTAACGTCGGATTTTCTGAAGCTGTACATTTCAGTTGTTATCTCAGTTGTTACTTGGTCTAGAAAGCTGTGCATAGGCTCGTTGGAAAGGTCTATTTCTGCTGAAGACACCAGTATTTGTCCCATTGCTGTGGGCTTTAAACTCACCAAGTTATGCATTTTTGAAATGTTGCTCTGCTGTAAATTAAAAGTAACGTCGGATTTTCTGAAGCTGTACATTTCAGTTGTTATCTCAGTTGTTACTTGGTCTAGAAAGCTGTGCATAGGCTCGTTGGAAAGGTCTATTTATGCTGAAGACACCAGTATTTGTCCCATTGCTGTGGGCTTTAAACTCACCAGGTTATGCATTTTTGAAATGTTGCTCTGCTGTAAATTAAAAGTAACGTCGGATTTTCTGAAGCTGTACATTTCAGTTGTTATCTCAGTTGTTACTTGGTCTAGAAAGCTGTGCATAGGCTCGTTGGAAAGGTCTATTTCTGCTGAAGACACCAGTATTTGTCCCATTGCTGTGGGCTTTAAACTCACCAAGTTATGCATTTTTGAAATGTTGCTCTGCTGTAAATTACCATTAAAAGTAACGTCGGATTTTCTGAAGCTGTACATTTCAGTTGTTATCTCAGTTGTTACTTGGTCTAGAAAGCTGTGCATAGGCTCGTTGGAAAGGTCTATTTATGCTGAAGACACCAGTATTTGTCCCATTGCTGTGGGCTTTAAACTCACCAAGTTATGCATTTTTGAAATGTTGCTCTGCTGTAAATTAAAAGTAACGTCGGATTTTCTGAAGCTGTACATTTCAGTTGTTATCTCAGTTGTTACTTGGTCTAGAAAGCTGTGCATAGGCTCGTTGGAAAGGTCTATTTCTGCTGAAGACACCAGTATTTGTCCCATTGCTGTGGGCTTTAAACTCACCAAGTTATGCATTTTTGAAATGTTGCTCTGCTGTAAATTAAAAGTAACGTCGGATTTTCTGAAGCTGTACATTTCAGTTGTTATCTCAGTTGTTACTTGGTCTAGAAAGCTGTGCATAGGCTCGTTGGAAAGGTCTATTTCTGCTGAAGACACCAGTATTTGTCTCATTGCTGTGGGCTTTAAACTCACCAAGTTATGCTGTTTTGAAATGTGGCAGCTGCTTTAAGTTACCATTAAAAGTAACGTCGGATTTTCTGAAGCTGTACATTTCAGTTGTTATCTCAGTTGTTACTTGGTCTAGAAAGCTGTGCATAGGCTCGTTGGAAAGGTCTATTTATGCTGAAGACACCAGTATTTGTCTTCATTGCTGTGGGCTTTAAACTCACCAAGTTATGCTGTTTTGAAATGTGGCAGCTGCTTTAAGTTACCATTAAAAGTAACGTCGGATTTTCTGAAGCTGTACATTTCAGTTGTTATCTCAGTTGTTACTTGGTCTAGAAAGCTGTGCATAGGCTCGTTGGAAAGGTCTATTTATGCTGAAGACACCAGTATTTGTCCCATTGCTGTGGGCTTTAAACTCACCAAGTTATGCATTTTTGAAATGTTGCTCTGCTGTAAATTAAAAGTAACGTCGGATTTCTGAAGCTGTACATTTCAGTTGTTATCTCAGTTGTTACTTGGTCTAGAAAGCTGTGCATAGGCTCGTTGGAAAGGTCTATTTATGCTGAAGACACCAGTATTTGTCCCATTGCTGTGGGCTTTAAACTCACCAAGTTATGCTGTTTTGAAATGTGGCAGCTGCTTTAAGTTACCATTAAAAGTAACGTCGGATTTTCTGAAGCTGTACATTTCAGTTGTTATCTCAGTTGTTACTTGGTCTAGAAAGCTGTGCATAGGCTCGTTGGAAAGGTCTATTTATGCTGAAGACACCAGTATTTGTCCCATTGCTGTGGGCTTTAAACTCACCAAGTTATGCATTTTTGAAATGTTGCTCTGCTGTAAATTAAAAGTAACGTCGGATTTTCTGAAGCTGTACATTTCAGTTGTTATCTCAGTTGTTACTTGGTCTAGAAAGCTGTGCATAGGCTCGTTGGAAAGGTCTATTTCTGCTGAAGACACCAGTATTTGTCTCATTGCTGTGGGCTTTAAACTCAAAAAGTTATGCTGTTTTGAAATGTGGCAGCTGCTTTAAGTTACCATTAAAAGTAACGTCGGATTTTCTGAAGCTGTACATTTCAGTTGTTATCTCAGTTGTTACTTGGTCTAGAAAGCTGTGCATAGGCTCGTTGGAAAGGTCTATTTATGCTGAAGACACCAGTATTTGTCCCATTGCTGTGGGCTTTAAACTCACCAAGTTATGCATTTTTGAAATGTTGCTCTGCTGTAAATTAAAAGTAACGTCGGATTTTCTGAAGCTGTACATTTCAGTTGTTATCTCAGTTGTTACTTGGTCTAGAAAGCTGTGCATAGGCTCGTTGGAAAGGTCTATTTATGCTGAAGACACCAGTATTTGTCCCATTGCTGTGGGCTTTAAACTCACCAAGTTATGCTGTTTTGAAATGTGGCAGCTGCTTTAAGTTACCATTAAAAGTAACGTCGGATTTTCTGAAGCTGTACATGTCAGTTGTTATCTCAGTTGTTACTTGGTCTAGAATGCTGTGCATAGGCTCGTTGGAAAGGTCTATTTATGCTGAAGACACCAGTATTTGTCCCATTGCTGTGGGCTTTAAACTCACCAGGTTATGCATTTTTGAAATGTTGCTCTGCTGTAAATTAAAAGTAACGTCGGATTTTCTGAAGCTGTACATTTCAGTTGTTATCTCAGTTGTTACTTGGTCTAGAAAGCTGTGCATAGGCTCGTTGGAAAGGTCTATTTCTGCTGAAGACACCAGTATTTGTCCCATTGCTGTGGGCTTTAAACTCACCAAGTTATGCATTTTTGAAATGTTGCTCTGCTGTAAGTTACCATTAAAAGTAACGTCGGATATTCTGAAGCTGTACATTTCAGTTGTTATCTCAGTTGTTACTTGGTCTAGAAAGCTGTGCATAGGCTCGTTGGAAAGGTCTATTTCTGCTGAAGACACCAGTATTTGTCCCATTGCTGTGGGCTTTAAACTCACCAACTTATGCATTTTTGAAATGTTGCTCTGCTGTAAATTAAAAGTAACGTCGGATTTTCTGAAGCTGTACATTTCAGTTGTTATCTCAGTTGTTACTTGGTCTAGAAAGCTGTGCATAGGCTCGTTGGAAAGGTCTATTTATGCTGAAGACACCAGTATTTGTCCCATTGCTGTGGGCTTTAAACTCACCAAGTTATGCATGTTTTGAAATGTGGCAGCTGCTTTAAGTTACCATTAAAAGTAACGTCGGATTTTCTGAAGCTGTACATTTCAGTTGTTATCTCAGTTGTTACTTGGTCTAAGAAAGCTGTGCATAGGCTCGTTGGAAAGGTCTATTTATGCTGAAGACACCAGTATTTGTCCCATTGCTGTGGGCTTTAAACTCACCAAGTTATGCATTTTTGAAATGTTGCTCTGCTGTAAATTAAAAGTAACGTCGGATTTTCTGAAGCTGTACATTTCAGTTGTTATCTCAGTTGTTACTTGGTCTAGAAAGCTGTGCATAGGCTCGTTGGAAAGGTCTATTTATGCTGAAGACACCAGTATTTGTCCCATTGCTGTGGGCTTTAAACTCACCAAGTTATGCATTTTTGAAATGTTGCTCTGCTGTAAATTAAAAGTAACGTCGGATTTTCTGAAGCTGTACATTTCAGTTGTTATCTCAGTTGTTACTTGGTCTAGAAAGCTGTGCATAGGCTCGTTGGAAAGGTCTATTTCTGCTGAAGACACCAGTATTTGTCCCATTGCTGTGGGCTTTAAACTCACCAAGTTATGCATTTTTGAAATGTTGCTCTGCTGTAAATTAAAAGTAACGTCGGATTTTCTGAAGCTGTACATTTCAGTTGTTATCTCAGTTGTTACTTGGTCTAGAAAGCTGTGCATAGGCTCGTTGGAAAGGTCTATTTATGCTGAAGACACCAGTATTTGTCCCATTGCTGTGGGCTTTAAACTCACCAAGTTATGCATTTTTGAAATGTTGCTCTGCTGTAAATTAAAAGTAACGTCGGATTTTCTGAAGCTGTACATTTCAGTTGTTATCTCAGTTGTTACTTGGTCTAGAAAGCTGTGCATAGGCTCGTTGGAAAGGTCTATTTCTGCTGAAGACACCAGTATTTGTCCCATTGCTGTGGGCTTTAAACTCACCAAGTTATGCATTTTTGAAATGTTGCTCTGCTGTAAATTAAAAGTAACGTCGGATTTTCTGAAGCTGTACATTTCAGTTGTTATCTCAGTTGTTACTTGGTCTAGAAA
The DNA here is from genome assembly GCA_963556495.2 of Valencia hispanica. Taxonomy (NCBI): domain Eukaryota; kingdom Metazoa; phylum Chordata; class Actinopteri; order Cyprinodontiformes; family Valenciidae; genus Valencia; species Valencia hispanica. The sequence goes on along the minus strand of OY747720.1, from coordinate 6,964 downwards.
GCTGTGCATAGGCTCGTTGGAAAGGTCTATTTATGCTGAAGACACCAGTATTTGTCTCATTGCTGTGGGCTTTAAACTCACCAAGTTATGCTGTTTTGAAATGTGGCAGCTGCTTTAAGTTACCATTAAAAGTAACGTCGGATTTTCTGAAGCTGTACATTTCAGTTGTTATCTCAGTTGTTACTTGGTCTAGAAAGCTGTGCATAGGCTCGTTGGAAAGGCCTATTTATGCTGAAGACACCAGTATTTGTCCCATTGCTGTGGGCTTTAAACTCACCAAGTTATGCATTTTTGAAATGTTGCTCTGCTGTAAATTAAAAGTAACGTCGGATTTTCTGAAGCTGTACATTTCAGTTGTTATCTCAGTTGTTACTTGGTCTAGAAAGCTGTGCATAGGCTCGTTGGAAAGGTCTATTTATGCTGAAGACACCAGTATTTGTCCCATTGCTGTGGGCTTTAAACTCACCAAGTTATGCTGTTTTGAAATGTGGCAGCTGCTTTAAGTTACCATTAAAAGTAACGTCGGATTTTCTGAAGCTGTACATTTCAGTTGTTATCTCAGTTGTTACTTGGTCTAGAAAGCTGTGCATAGGCTCGTTGGAAAGGTCTATTTATGCTGAAGACACCAGTATTTGTCCCATTGCTGTGGGCTTTAAACTCACCAAGTTATGCATTTTTGAAATGTTGCTCTGCTGTAAATTAAAAGTAACGTCGGATTTTCTGAAGCTGTACATTTCAGTTGTTATCTCAGTTGTTACTTGGTCTAGAAAGCTGTGCATAGGCTCGTTGGAAAGGTCTATTTCTGCTGAAGACACCAGTATTTGTCTCATTGCTGTGGGCTTTAAACTCACCAAGTTATGCTGTTTTGAAATGTGGCAGCTGCTGTAAGTTACCATTAAAAGTAACGTCGGATTTTCTGAAGCTGTACATTTCAGTTGTTATCTCAGTTGTTACTTGGTCTAGAAAGCTGTGCATAGGCTCGTTGGAAAGGTCTATTTATGCTGAAGACACCAGTATTTGTCCCATTGCTGTGGGCTTTAAACTCACCAAGTTATGCATTTTTGAAATGTGGCAGCTGCTTTAAGTTACCATTAAAAGTAACGTCGGATTTTCTGAAGCTGTACATTTCAGTTGTTATCTCAGTTGTTACTTGGTCTAGAAAGCTGTGCATAGGCTCGTTGGAAAGGTCTATTTCTGCTGAAGACACCAGTATTTGTCCCATTGCTGTGGGCTTTAAACTCACCAAGTTATGCATTTTTGAAATGTTGCTCTGCTGTAAATTAAAAGTAACGTCGGATATTCTGAAGCTGTACATTTCAGTTGTTATCTCAGTTGTTACTTGGTCTAGAAAGCTGTGCATAGGCTCGTTGGAAAGGTCTATTTCTGCTGAAGACACCAGTATTTGTCCCATTGCTGTGGGCTTTAAACTCACCAAGTTATGCATTTTTGAAATGTTGCTCTGCTGTAAATTAAAAGTAACGTCGGATTTTCTGAAGCTGTACATTTCAGTTGTTATCTCAGTTGTTACTTGGTCTAGAAAGCTGTGCATAGGCTCGTTGGAAAGGTCTATTTCTGCTGAAGACACCAGTATTTGTCCCATTGCTGTGGGCTTTAAACTCACCAAGTTATGCTGTTTTGAAATGTGGCAGCTGCTTTAAGTTACCATTAAAAGTAACGTCGGATTTTCTGAAGCTGTACATGTCAGTTGTTATCTCAGTTGTTACTTGGTCTAGAAAGCTGTGCATAGGCTCGTTGGAAAGGTCTATTTATGCTGAAGACACCAGTATTTGTCCCATTGCTGTGGGCTTTAAACTCACCAAGTTATGCATTTTTGAAATGTTGCTCTGCTGTAAATTAAAAGTAACGTCGGATTTTCTGAAGCTGTACATTTCAGTTGTTATCTCAGTTGTTACTTGGTCTAGAAAGCTGTGCATAGGCTCGTTGGAAAGGTCTATTTCTGCTGAAGACACCAGTATTTGTCCCATTGCTGTGGGCTTTAAACTCACCAAGTTATGCATTTTTGAAATGTTGCTCTGCTGTAAATTAAAAGTAACGTCGGATTTTCTGAAGCTGTACATTTCAGTTGTTATCTCAGTTGTTACTTGGTCTAGAAAGCTGTGCATAGGCTCGTTGGAAAGGTCTATTTCTGCTGAAGACACCAGTATTTGTCCCATTGCTGTGGGCTTTAAACTCACCAAGTTATGCATTTTTGAAATGTTGCTCTGCTGTAAATTAAAAGTAACGTCGGATATTCTGAAGCTGTACATTTCAGTTGTTATCTCAGTTGTTACTTGGTCTAGAAAGCTGTGCATAGGCTCGTTGGAAAGGTCTATTTCTGCTGAAGACACCAGTATTTGTCCCATTGCTGTGGGCTTTAAACTCACCAAGTTATGCATTTTTGAAATGTGGCAGCTGCTTTAAGTTATTAAAAGTAACGTCGGATTTTCTGAAGCTGTACATTTCAGTTGTTATCTCAGTTGTTACTTGGTCTAGAAAGCTGTGCATAGGCTCGTTGGAAAGGTCTATTTATGCTGAAGACACCAGTATTTGTCCCATTGCTGTGGGCTTTAAACTCACCAAGTTATGCATTTTTGAAATGTTGCAGCTGCTGTAAATTAAAAGTAACGTCGGATTTTCTGAAGCTGTACATTTCAGTTGTTATCTCAGTTGTTACTTGGTCTAGAAAGCTGTGCATAGGCTCGTTGGAAAGGTCTATTTATGCTGAAGACACCAGTATTTGTCCCATTGCTGTGGGCTTTAAACTCACCAAGTTATGCATTTTTGAAATGTTGCTCTGCTGTAAATTAAAAGTAACGTCGGATTTTCTGAAGCTGTACATTTCAGTTGTTATCTCAGTTGTTACTTGGTCTAGAAAGCTGTGCATAGGCTCGTTGGAAAGGTCTATTTATGCTGAAGACACCAGTATTTGTCCCATTGCTGTGGGCTTTAAACTCACCAAGTTATGCATTTTTGAAATGTTGCTCTGCTGTAAATTAAAAGTAACGTCGGATTTTCTGAAGCTGTACATTTCAGTTGTTATCTCAGTTGTTACTTGGTCTAGAAAGCTGTGCATAGGCTCGTTGGAAAGGTCTATTTATGCTGAAGACACCAGTATTTGTCCCATTCCTGTGGGCTTTAAACTCACCAAGTTATGCATTTTTGAAATGTTGCTCTGCTGTAAATTAAAAGTAACGTCGGATTTTCTGAAGCTGTACATTTCAGTTGTTATCTCAGTTGTTACTTGGTCTAGAAAGCTGTGCATAGGCTCGTTGGAAAGGTCTATTTATGCTGAAGACACCAGTATTTGTCTCATTGCTGTGGGCTTTAAACTCACCAAGTTATGCTGTTTTGAAATGTGGCAGCTGCTTTAAGTTACCATTAAAAGTAACGTCGGATTTTCTGAAGCTGTACATTTCAGTTGTTATCTCAGTTGTTACTTGGTCTAGAAAGCTGTGCATAGGCTCGTTGGAAAGGTCTATTTATGCTGAAGACACCAGTATTTGTCCCATTGCTGTGGGCTTTAAACTCACCAAGTTATGCATTTTTGAAATGTTGCTCTGCTGTAAATTAAAAGTAACGTCGGATATTCTGAAGCTGTACATTTCAGTTGTTATCTCAGTTGTTACTTGGTCTAGAAAGCTGTGCATAGGCTCGTTGGAAAGGTCTATTTCTGCTGAAGACACCAGTATTTGTCTCATTGCTGTGGGCTTTAAACTCAAAAAGTTATGCTGTTTTGAAATGTGGCAGCTGCTTTAAGTTACCATTAAAAGTAACGTCGGATTTTCTGAAGCTGTACATTTCAGTTGTTATCTCAGTTGTTACTTGGTCTAGAAAGCTGTGCATAGGCTCGTTGGAAAGGTCTATTTATGCTGAAGACACCAGTATTTGTCCCATTGCTGTGGGCTTTAAACTCACCAAGTTATGCATTTTTGAAATGTTGCTCTGCTGTAAATTAAAAGTAACGTCGGATTTTCTGAAGCTGTACATTTCAGTTGTTATCTCAGTTGTTACTTGGTCTAGAAAGCTGTGCATAGGCTCGTTGGAAAGGTCTATTTCTGCTGAAGACACCAGTATTTGTCCCATTGCTGTGGGCTTTAAACTCACCAAGTTATGCATTTTTGAAATGTTGCTCTGCTGTAAATTAAAAGTAACGTCGGATTTTCTGAAGCTGTACATTTCAGTTGTTATCTCAGTTGTTACTTGGTCTAGAAAGCTGTGCATAGGCTCGTTGGAAAGGTCTATTTCTGCTGAAGACACCAGTATTTGTCCCATTGCTGTGGGCTTTAAACTCACCAACTTATGCATTTTTGAAATGTTGCTCTGCTGTAAATTAAAAGTAACGTCGGATTTTCTGAAGCTGTACATTTCAGTTGTTATCTCAGTTGTTACTTGGTCTAGAAAGCTGTGCATAGGCTCGTTGGAAAGGTCTATTTATGCTGAAGACACCAGTATTTGTCCCATTGCTGTGGGCTTTAAACTCACCAAGTTATGCTGTTTTGAAATGTGGCAGCTGCTTTAAGTTACCATTAAAAGTAACGTCGGATTTTCTGAAGCTGTACATTTCAGTTGTTATCTCAGTTGTTACTTGGTCTAGAAAGCTGTGCATAGGCTCGTTGGAAAGGTCTATTTATGCTGAAGACACCAGTATTTGTCCCATTGCTGTGGGCTTTAAACTCACCAAGTTATGCATTTTTGAAATGTTGCTCTGCTGTAAATTAAAAGTAACGTCGGATTTTCTGAAGCTGTACATTTCAGTTGTTATCTCAGTTGTTACTTGGTCTAGAAAGCTGTGCATAGGCTCGTTGGAAAGGTCTATTTATGCTGAAGACACCAGTATTTGTCCCATTGCTGTGGGCTTTAAACTCACCAAGTTATGCATTTTTGAAATGTTGCTCTGCTGTAAATTAAAAGTAACGTCGGATTTTCTGAAGCTGTACATTTCAGTTGTTATCTCAGTTGTTACTTGGTCTAGAAAGCTGTGCATAGGCTCGTTGGAAAGGTCTATTTCTGCTGAAGACACCAGTATTTGTCCCATTGCTGTGGGCTTTAAACTCACCAAGTTATGCATTTTTGAAATGTTGCTCTGCTGTAAATTAAAAGTAACGTCGGATTTTCTGAAGCTGTACATTTCAGTTGTTATCTCAGTTGTTACTTGGTCTAGAAAGCTGTGCATAGGCTCGTTGGAAAGGTCTATTTATGCTGAAGACACCAGTATTTGTCACATTGCTGTGGGCTTTAAACTCACCAAGTTATGCATTTTTGAAATGTTGCTCTGCTTTAAGTAAAATTAAAAGTAACGTCGGATTTTCTGAAGCTGTACATTTCAGTTGTTATCTCAGTTGTTACTTGGTCTAGAAAGCTGTGCATAGGCTCGTTGGAAAGGTCTATTTATGCTGAAGACACCAGTATTTGTCCCATTGCTGTGGGCTTTAAACTCACCAAGTTATGCATTTTTGAAATGTTGCTCTGCTGTAAATTAAAAGTAACGTCGGATTTTCTGAAGCTGTACATTTCAGTTGTTATCTCAGTTGTTACTTGGTCTAGAAAGCTGTGCATAGGCTCGTTGGAAAGGTCTATTTATGCTGAAGACACCAGTATTTGTCCCATTCCTGTGGGCTTTAAACTCACCAAGTTATGCATTTTTGAAATGTTGCTCTGCTGTAAATTAAAAGTAACGTCGGATTTTCTGAAGCTGTACATTTCAGTTGTTATCTCAGTTGTTACTTGGACTAGAAAGCTGTGCATAGGCTCGTTGGAAAGGTCTATTTATGCTGAAGACACCAGTATTTGTCCCATTGCTGTGGGCTTTAAACTCACCAAGTTATGCATTTTTGAAATGTTGCTCTGCTGTAAATTAAAAGTAACGTCGGATTTTCTGAAGCTGTACATTTCAGTTGTTATCTCAGTTGTTACTTGGTCTAGAAAGCTGTGCATAGGCTCGTTGGAAAGGTCTATTTATGCTGAAGACACCAGTATTTGTCCCATTGCTGTGGGCTTTAAACTCACCAAGTTATGCATTTTTGAAATGTTGCTCTGCTGTAAATTAAAAGTAACGTCGGATTTTCTGAAGCTGTACATTTCAGTTGTTATCTCAGTTGTTACTTGGTCTAGAAAGCTGTGCATAGGCTCGTTGGAAAGGTCTATTTATGCTGAAGACACCAGTATTTGTCCCATTGCTGTGGGCTTTAAACTCACCAAGTTATGCATTTTTGAAATGTTGCTCTGCTGTAAATTAAAAGTAACGTCGGATTTTCTGAAGCTGTACATTTCAGTTGTTATCTCAGTTGTTACTTGGTCTAGAAAGCTGTGCATAGGCTCGTTGGAAAGGTCTATTTCTGCTGAAGACACCAGGATTTGTCTCATTGCTGTGGGCTTTAAACTCACCAAGTTATGCTGTTTTGAAATGTGGCAGCTGCTTTAAGTTACCATTAAAAGTAACGTCGGATTTTCTGAAGCTGTACATTTCAGTTGTTATCTCAGTTGTTACTTGGTCTAGAAAGCTGTGCATAGGCTCGTTGGAAAGGTCTATTTCTGCTGAAGACACCAGTATTTGTCTCATTGCTGTGGGCTTTAAACTCACCAAGTTATGCTGTTTTGAAATGTGGCAGCTGCTTTAAGTTACCATTAAAAGTAACGTCGGATTTTCTGAAGCTGTACATTTCAGTTGTTATCTCAGTTGTTACTTGGTCTAGAAAGCTGTGCATAGGCTCGTTGGAAAGGTCTATTTATGCTGAAGACACCAGTATTTGTCTCATTGCTGTGGGCTTTAAACTCACCAAGTTATGCTGTTTTGAAATGTGGCAGCTGCTTTAAGTTACCATTAAAAGTAACGTCGGATTTTCTGAAGCTGTACATTTCAGTTGTTATCTCAGTTGTTACTTGGTCTAGAAAGCTGTGCATAGGCTCGTTGGAAAGGTCTATTTATGCTGAAGACACCAGTATTTGTCCCATTCCTGTGGGCTTT